>SJYC01143420.1:0-25286 GCA_006408675.1 Madoqua kirkii
TCTCCAATGCATGAAAGTGAAAAGTGAAAGTGAAGTCGCTCATTTCTCCGACTGTTCAAGACCCCATGGACTGCAGCCTACCAGGCTCCTCCATCCATGGGATTTTCCAAGCAAGAGTACTGGAGTGGGCTGCCATTGCCTTCTCCATGCCTCTCCTCCTAGAGGTTAACTTTGATTTTCTTCCTTGAAGACTATTTCTTTACTCTAGTTGTTTTTTTCTATTAGCTTCCAGCTTTCTTGCTCCTTATTTCTTTCCTTTTGTTTGTGTGAGTTTATTTTGTTTCGCTCCTTTTTGATTTTCCAAAATAGGAACTTAAGTTACTTGAGATAACTCTTTTCCAATGTAAGCATTTAGTGCAATAAATTTCCCTTCCAGCTTTGCTTTAGCTGCAGCTCACAATATATTTATTTTCACTTTCTTTAGTTCTAGGTATTTTAAAACTTCCTTTGACATCACCTGTTTGACCTATGACTTATTTAGAAGTTTATTATTGAGTTTTCAGAGGTCCAGAGATTTTCTTGGTTTTGACTTCTAGTTTAACTTCACTATGGCCTGGCTTCCTATGATTTCAGTTCTTTCAAATTTGTTGAAGTCTGGATATGGTCTATCTTGGCCCTTTAAAAGAATGTATATTCTGCTGTTGAAGTACAGAGCATTCTATAAATGTCAATTAGATCCTTTCAGCTGATGGTATTGTTGAGTCCTATATTTTTTCTTTTCTATATTTTTGCTGATTTTTTCTTTAGTAATTCTAGAAGTCCAGAGTGGGACATGAATGGAAATTTAAGCTCCCAATCACAATAGTGGCTTTATGTTTTTCTTTTCAGTTGTCTTACTTCTTGCTTCACATATTATGAAATATGTTGTTTGGTTCACAGGATGGCTATGTCTTCTCTCTGGATTGTGCTGTGCTTAGTCACTCAGTCGTGTCCGACTCTTTGCTACTCCATGGACTATTTAGCCCGACAGGCTCCTCTGTCCATGATTCTCCAGGCAAGAATACTGGAGTGGGTTGCCATGTCCCCCCTCATGGGATCCTCCCAACCTAGGGATGATCGAACCCAGGTCTCCCGCACTGTGGGCAGATTCTTTACCATCTGAGCCCACCAGGGAAGCCCAAGAATACTGGAGTGGGAAGCCTATCCCTTCTCCAGGGGATCTTCCCAACCCAGGAATCAAACTGGAGTGTCCTGCATAGCAGGCAGATTCTTTACCAGCTGAGCTACTAGGGAAACCCCAGAATAACCCTACATGTCATCATATAATTTCCCTCTTTGCCCAGGGTAAATTTCTTTGCTCTAAAGTTTACTTTGATATTAACATGCTACTGCTGCTAAGTCACTTCAGTCATGTCCGACTCTGTGCGACCCCATAGACGGCAGCCCACCAGGCTCCCCCGTCCCTGGGATTCTCCAGGCAAGAACACTGGAGTGGGTTGCCATTTCCTTCTCCAATGCATAAAAGTGAAAAGTGAAAGTAAAGTCGCTCAGTCGTATCTGACTCTTAACAACCCCATGGACTGCAGCCCACCAGGCTCCTCCATCCATAGAATTTTCCAGGCAAGAGTACTGGAGTGGGTTGCCATTGTTGCATGGTATATGTTTGTCCTTTCCTTTGCTTTCAGTCTACCTGTCATTGAATTTGAAGTGAGTTTCTTGTAAATAACACGGAGTCAGGTTATGTTTTTTAAATCCACTGTGCCAGTCTCTACTTTTAACTGGTTTACTTATACCATTTACATTGAAGGTAACTACTCTCAGAGGTTAAAGCATCTGCCTGCAATGTGGAAGACCCAGGTTCGATCCCTAGGTTGGGAAGATCCCCTGGAGAAGGAAATGGCAACCCACTCCAGTATTCTTGCCTGGAGAATCCCATTGACCGAGGAGCCTGGTGGGCTACAGTCCACGGGGTCACAAAGAGTTGGACACGACTTACCACACTTGCAAGCACTGGCCTATGAGGACCAAGTCTGATATTTTATTTGTTTTCTGTTTGCTCTTTCTGTTCATCAGTCTTTTTTTAAATTGACTTTCTCTGGGTGGCCTGAACAATTTTATAGTTCTTTTTTGATATAACTGTATTTTCAGTGTATCCCTTCATCTTGTTTTCTTAGTGATTATTTGGTTTGGAGACTATGCTGCTGGGAAACCTTTGGGAATGAGGAAGAAGCTGGTGGGCCCGGGTTTCCATATGCCACTGCACAGAGGCCAAGGAGACTGAGGGCTTCACTGCAGCTGCAGCTCTGGGTGGCTCTAACCACCTAATGGTATCTCGGTTTGAACCAGGAGCCAGGGGTGTCCAGGCTTTGCTGCAGCCAGTTGACTGGACTGTCTGCAAGAACCCTGGGTTGTAAAGAGGAAGCTGGAACTTCTTATTGGTCTCTGTTGTGTTTTCCTTTTCCTGGACTTTGGCCAGAGATAGCAGGATACTCTTGGGGTTTTTCATTTGTTTGGTCTGAGCCTATTGGTGATCCTACATGGCGTGCCTCTTTGGTGCTCTGTTCAGGGCATATGGAAGATAAAAAAGCTCAGGGAACTCAAAAAGTTGTTTTCTCAGCTCTTGAGGATTCCTGCCAGTCTACCTTCTACTTTTCCAACTTTCAGAATCCTTTTATCATTGCCTATTAAGTGGCTTCCTGGGTAGTTCAAACTGTAAAGGATCTGCCCACAATGCAGGAGACCTGGGTTCAGTCCTTGGGTTCAGAAGATCCCCTGGAGAAGGAAATGGCAACCCACTCCAGTACTCTTGCCTGGAGAATCCCATGGATACAGGAGCCTGGTGGGCTATAGTCCATGGGGCTGCAGAGTTAGAGATGACTGAGCAACTAACACACACACACACACTGAATAGCTTCCAGGGTTGTTAGCTGTACTTAGAGAAACAGGGGACGGAAAGTGAATCTACACCATCTCATTCCAGAACCAGATGCCAAGACAGCCTATTTTTAAAGTGTTTCAGACATTTAAAATAGGCCAGTGCTTGCAAGTGATTTTCCAGGAGGCCAGGGTGGGGTGAGGGGATTCTATCAATGGTGCTTCCTATGACCACAATGCCACCCTCTGCTTTCCTGGAAGAGCTCAGTTGCATTATTCAAGGTTTCTCTGAGAACCTGCTCTGTATTTAACCCCAGGATATTGAATTGCTTTCGAAAACCCAAACAGGTTATCACTTTTTTCCTGGATCAAAAGTTGGTTCGTAATGTAAACACTTTTCTGTATTGAAATGGCTTTTCTTTGAGCTCTTCCCATTCCTCATCCAGTGTCTTTTAGTGTTAGGGGAAGCACGCTGACTGGAACCGCCCACCCTGGCCAGGCACCATAGTAACCATTTGCGTGAGTTGTTTTA
Source organism: Madoqua kirkii (assembly GCA_006408675.1). Classification (NCBI taxonomy): domain Eukaryota; kingdom Metazoa; phylum Chordata; class Mammalia; order Artiodactyla; family Bovidae; genus Madoqua; species Madoqua kirkii. Next base: position 3,347 of record SJYC01143420.1, read on the forward strand.
TGACAGGAGATCCTGGTAAGGAATACAGAACTAATAAGCTACCACCAACCAGAAGAGTTCGGGAAAGGTCTAAAGGAGACACTGCGTGTCCGTCCACTTCCCAGAATCCCTCTCGCTAGCATCCATCTTGGCTGAGCAATGCATGTGCCACCAGGAAAGACTCTGAAATTAGAATGCAGCCAAAGACCACCCGAAGCTAATCCCGTCACCATAAAACCCGAGGAGCCGAGCCACGTGGCAGAGCAGTTCTCCTGGGTTCCCTTACCCTACTGCTCTCCAGCCGGGTGCCCTTTCCCAATAAAATCTCTTGGTTTGTCAGCACATGTGTCTCCTCGGACAATTCATTTCTGAGTGTTAGACAAGAGCCCAATTTGGGCCCTGGAAGGGGTCCCTCTTTCTGCAACAGTCTGACATGTGGTGTCTTCTTTTGACCTTTCCTGAACGCTTCTGGTTGGTGGTGGCTTATTAGTTCCATTTCCTTACCAGGACCTCCTGTCCTAAAACAACTCAGGTAAATGGTTACTATGGTGCCTGGCCAGGGTGGGCGGTTCCAGTCAGCGTGCTTCCCCTAACACTAAAAGACACTGGATGAGGAATGGGAAGAGCTCAAAGAAAAGCCATTTCAATACAGAAAAGTGTTTACATTACGAACCAACTTTTGATCCAGGAAAAAAGTGATAACCTGTTTGGGTTTTCGAAAGCAATTCAATATCCTGGGGTTAAATACAGAGCAGGTTCTCAGAGAAACCTTGAATAATGCAACTGAGCTCTTCCAGGAAAGCAGAGGGTGGCATTGTGGTCATAGGAAGCACCATTGATAGAATCCCCTCACCCCACCCTGGCCTCCTGGAAAATCACTTGCAAGCACTGGCCTATTTTAAATGTCTGAAACACTTTAAAAATAGGCTGTCTTGGCATCTGGTTCTGGAATGAGATGGTGTAGATTCACTTTCCGTCCCCTGTTTCTCTAAGTACAGCTAACAACCCTGGAAGCTATTCAGTGTGTGTGTGTGTGTTAGTTGCTCAGTCATCTCTAACTCTGCAGCCCCATGGACTATAGCCCACCAGGCTCCTGTATCCATGGGATTCTCCAGGCAAGAGTACTGGAGTGGGTTGCCATTTCCTTCTCCAGGGGATCTTCTGAACCCAAGGACTGAACCCAGGTCTCCTGCATTGTGGGCAGATCCTTTACAGTTTGAACTACCCAGGAAGCCACTTAATAGGCAATGATAAAAGGATTCTGAAAGTTGGAAAAGTAGAAGGTAGACTGGCAGGAATCCTCAAGAGCTGAGAAAACAACTTTTTGAGTTCCCTGAGCTTTTTTATCTTCCATATGCCCTGAACAGAGCACCAAAGAGGCACGCCATGTAGGATCACCAATAGGCTCAGACCAAACAAATGAAAAACCCCAAGAGTATCCTGCTATCTCTGGCCAAAGTCCAGGAAAAGGAAAACACAACAGAGACCAATAAGAAGTTCCAGCTTCCTCTTTACAACCCAGGGTTCTTGCAGACAGTCCAGTCAACTGGCTGCAGCAAAGCCTGGACACCCCTGGCTCCTGGTTCAAACCGAGATACCATTAGGTGGTTAGAGCCACCCAGAGCTGCAGCTGCAGTGAAGCCCTCAGTCTCCTTGGCCTCTGTGCAGTGGCATATGGAAACCCGGGCCCACCAGCTTCTTCCTCATTCCCAAAGGTTTCCCAGCAGCATAGTCTCCAAACCAAATAATCACTAAGAAAACAAGATGAAGGGATACACTGAAAATACAGTTATATCAAAAAAGAACTATAAAATTGTTCAGGCCACCCAGAGAAAGTCAATTTAAAAAAAGACTGATGAACAGAAAGAGCAAACAGAAAACAAATAAAATATCAGACTTGGTCCTCATAGGCCAGTGCTTGCAAGTGTGGTAAGTCGTGTCCAACTCTTTGTGACCCCGTGGACTGTAGCCCACCAGGCTCCTCGGTCAATGGGATTCTCCAGGCAAGAATACTGGAGTGGGTTGCCATTTCCTTCTCCAGGGGATCTTCCCAACCTAGGGATCGAACCTGGGTCTTCCACATTGCAGGCAGATGCTTTAACCTCTGAGAGTAGTTACCTTCAATGTAAATGGTATAAGTAAACCAGTTAAAAGTAGAGACTGGCACAGTGGATTTAAAAAACATAACCTGACTCCGTGTTATTTACAAGAAACTCACTTCAAATTCAATGACAGGTAGACTGAAAGCAAAGGAAAGGACAAACATATACCATGCAACAATGGCAACCCACTCCAGTACTCTTGCCTGGAAAATTCTATGGATGGAGGAGCCTGGTGGGCTGCAGTCCATGGGGTTGTTAAGAGTCAGATACGACTGAGCGACTTTACTTTCACTTTTCACTTTTATGCATTGGAGAAGGAAATGGCAACCCACTCCAGTGTTCTTGCCTGGAGAATCCCAGGGACGGGGGAGCCTGGTGGGCTGCCGTCTATGAGGTTGCACAGAGTCGGACATGACTGAAGTGACTTAGCAGCAGTAGCATGTTAATATCAAAGTAAACTTTAGAGCAAAGAAATTTACCCTGGGCAAAGAGGGAAATTATATGATGACATGTAGGGTTATTCTGGGGTTTCCCTAGTAGCTCAGCTGGTAAAGAATCTGCCTGCTATGCAGGACACTCCAGTTTGATTCCTGGGTTGGGAAGATCCCCTGGAGAAGGGATAGGCTTCCCACTCCAGTATTCTTGGGCTTCCCTGGTGGGCTCAGATGGTAAAGAATCTGCCCACAGTGCGGGAGACCTGGGTTCGATCATCCCTAGGTTGGGAGGATCCCATGAGGGGGGACATGGCAACCCACTCCAGTATTCTTGCCTGGAGAATCATGGACAGAGGAGCCTGTCGGGCTAAATAGTCCATGGAGTAGCAAAGAGTCGGACACGACTGAGTGACTAAGCACAGCACAATCCAGAGAGAAGACATAGCCATCCTGTGAACCAAACAACATATTTCATAATATGTGAAGCAAGAAGTAAGACAACTGAAAAGAAAAACATAAAGCCACTATTGTGATTGGGAGCTTAAATTTCCATTCATGTCCCACTCTGGACTTCTAGAATTACTAAAGAAAAAATCAGCAAAAATATAGAAAAGAAAAAATATAGGACTCAACAATACCATCAGCTGAAAGGATCTAATTGACATTTATAGAATGCTCTGTACTTCAACAGCAGAATATACATTCTTTTAAAGGGCCAAGATAGACCATATCCAGACTTCAACAAATTTGAAAGAACTGAAATCATAGGAAGCCAGGCCATAGTGAAGTTAAACTAGAAGTCAAAACCAAGAAAATCTCTGGACCTCTGAAAACTCAATAATAAACTTCTAAATAAGTCATAGGTCAAACAGGTGATGTCAAAGGAAGTTTTAAAATACCTAGAACTAAAGAAAGTGAAAATAAATATATTGTGAGCTGCAGCTAAAGCAAAGCTGGAAGGGAAATTTATTGCACTAAATGCTTACATTGGAAAAGAGTTATCTCAAGTAACTTAAGTTCCTATTTTGGAAAATCAAAAAGGAGCGAAACAAAATAAACTCACACAAACAAAAGGAAAGAAATAAGGAGCAAGAAAGCTGGAAGCTAATAGAAAAAAACAACTAGAGTAAAGAAATAGTCTTCAAGGAAGAAAATCAAAGTTAACCTCTAGGAGGAGAGGCATGGAGAAGGCAATGGCAGCCCACTCCAGTACTCTTGCTTGGAAAATCCCATGGATGGAGGAGCCTGGTAGGCTGCAGTCCATGGGGTCTTGAACAGTCGGAGAAATGAGCGACTTCACTTTCACTTTTCACTTTCATGCATTGGAGAGGGAAATGGCACCCACTTCAGTGTTCTTGCCTGGAGAATCCCTGGGACAGAGGAGCCTGGTGGGCTGCTGTCTATGAGGTCACACAGAGTCGGACACGACTGAAGTGACTTAGCAGCAGCAGCAGCAGGAAGATAGGCAAAAATAAAAATGGAAGAAGACACAAATAACCAGTATCAGTAATAAAATGAGATACTACAACAAATTCTGGAATCTTTGAAAAGATAATAGCAAAGTACTACAAACAACTCTATGCTTATAGATTCAACAATTTAAAAGAAATGGGCCAGTTCCTCAAAAACCACAAACTAGCAAAACTCAGCCAAGATCAAATAGATAAACTATTCAGTCCTGTAACTGTTAAATAAATTGAGTTGTAGTTACAATAATACCCCCCCAATAATCTTCAGTCTCAGGTATTTTCCCTGGAAAATTTTACCAGACATTTAAAGAACAACTAGGACTTCCCTGATGGTCCCAAAGCGGGGTGTCCTGGGCTTGACCTCTGGTTAGGGAACTAGATCCCACATGCCACAACTAAGACCCAAACAGCCAGGTAAATAAATAAAGACTTTTAAAAAAGAACAATTAGTGACATTTGTACACAGTCTCTTCCAGAAAATAGGAGATTTTTAAAAATATGATTATCATTTCTGACATCAAAACCAGCAGACATCAAAACCAGCAGAGACAGTTAAAAAAAAAAAAAAAGCTAAAGACCAATATTTCTCAAGCACTTAGATGCAAAAATTATCAACAAAATTTAACTATCCAAATACAGCAATTTATAAAAGAATAAGGCGCCATGACCAAGATGCGTTAATGACAGGTATGCAAGACAGAGTCAATATTTGAGAATCAATCAATATAGTCCTCTATAAAAATAGATCAAAGAAGAAAAAGCATATGATCATATTCATTGATTCAGAGAAATGATTTGACAAAGTTCAATACCCATTAACGACAAAAAGATATCCTCTCAGTACACTAGGAATAGAGAGGAACTTCTTCAACCTCATACACCCTCTATCAGACTTTGTATTTACTAGTGAAAGACTGAATGCGTTCACTCTAGTTTCCAAAACAAAGCAGGGATGCTTGCTGTCACCATTTTTCCTCCACACAGTACTGAAGGTTCTAGCCACTGCGATGAGGCAGGACAAAGAAAGAGAAGTCATACAAACTGGAAAAGAGGAAATAAAACTGTCTTTTGTTGCAGGCAACGTGATTTCCCACATATAAAGATAAGCTGTCCTCCATTCATGGGCTGCATTGGCCAGGAAAGTGTCCCCGCCTGTTCTGAGGGGGTCGCTGCAGCAAACTGGCACAGGGCCTGAGAGCACAGCTTGGACATGGCAGACCAGGTGGACCCAACACCACCATGCCCAGCTGCGCACCCTGGGCTCTTTCCTTAACCTCCCTGGACTTTGGTCCTCTCATCTGAAGTGGAGGTTATGACAGACGCAGGGGCCTATCATTTTGAGTATTGAGTGAGAGCAGAGCACTTGAGGGAGAAGGCAATGGCACCCCACTCCAGTGTTCTTGCCTGGAGAATCCCAGGGACAGGGGAGACTGGTGGGCTGCCGTCTATGGGGTTGCACAGAGTCAGACACGACTGAAGCGACTTAGCAGCAGCAGCAGCAGAACACTCGAGACAGGGTGGTGTACTAGCCGCAGGTGCCACCGCCGCTGCTGCTGCTGTGTATGATCCTGTATTATCTGCTGTGCTGCCCTGGGACTGTCACTGGAGCAAGAAGCCCCCTTCTCCTGTTCAGTGGTCCTGTGACTTCTCAGTTCCCTCAACCATTCTGAGCCTCAGTGCTTTTTATATGGGGAGGATAACCCCTTTCTCATAAGATTCTTGTTAAAACCAGATGAAGCAACACATTTTTAAAGTTCTCTGAGCACTTTATAAAAATAATAATATATAATAATGTTTATAATAATAATATAATAATGGCAGATAGAATTTATTGAATACTTCCTAGCACCAGTGCCATGGGTTGCTTTTCACTTACAATGTTTTACTTAATCCTTATAACCGTGAGTCACTAGTCTAATTTATGTAGACTGGGAAACTAAGGTCCCCAAAAAGTAATCTGCTCAGAGACACAGCTTGTAAGCAACAGAATCCAGACTTGGACCCCTCACCCCAGATCTGGGCTTCCCAGGTGCCTCAGCAAGTAAAAAATCTGCCAGCCAACACAGAAGACGCAGGTTCAGTCCCTGGGTTGGGAAGATCCCCTGGAAAAGGAAATGGAAACCTGCTCCAGTATTCCTACCTAGGAAATCCAATGGACAGAGGAGCCTTGTGGGCTACAGTCCACAGGGTTACACAAGAGTCAGACAGAGCTTACTGACTGAACAGCAGCAGCCACCACCCCAGGATCTCACTGTGCTCATGCTTCACAGAGAAAGGAAACCAGGGAGGGAAAGAACAGCGTGGCGTGGGGGCTCACTTCCACTAGCAAGGTGAGTTTACTCCAGTGAGGGGGCCTCAGGTGCATTGTGTGACTGGCCGGAGGGGGGCCAAGAGTCACCCTTGGCAGGGGCAACTGGCTCCGGACTAACCACCTGTCTAATAGATAAGGTTCTCTCTGGTAGGACATGTAGTGTAGGATGTTACTCAGAGAGTAATACCTCCATTTCCTTGAAGGATCCAGTGATTAGACTGAGGCTGACTACGTGCCCAGGTTTAAAAATAACTCCATGACTTCTAATAAGTACTCAGTTGTGACTGAAGTCATCCTTTGAGGTGCAGAAAAGGAAAGCTTGATTGTAGGTCATGGACTTAAAATAGGAATGGGGTCAGAGGGCCAGCTGGAGCTCCCGGGTGCCAAGTGGGCAGTTTCTCAGCTGGTATTTCCTGATATTTCTTGCTTTGGACAGCAGGTTTCTGCCTTTGTTTTTGAGTTGAGAAGGGGTGAAAATGTGCGTTTAAAAGCTCACTTGCTTTTCTTTCTCCTTCTCCCCACCTGCCCTTTTCATCCATAATCCACATTCACCTTTAGTGGCTGTTCATGCATTGTCCTGAAATATACTAGGTACAGAAATTAAAACAGGTTAAAACAGGCTACTTTGCTTCTTTCTCCTTAGTTCTATGCAATGGCTACATGAAGTTTTTCTTGAATATCTTTGCCCAGAGTGAAACAAAGAGGCCACTAGCTGAATAAATCCCACCATCCCATGATGTAGTGAGGTCCTTATGTGTGGGTGGGTGCTCTATGGAGAAACCTCCTTTGCGAAGGAGGGTGGGCTAGAGCCTAAGAGCCTAACAATTCTAAGAGTCTGGGATTTATTTCCTTTTTATAGTCTGCTATATTTAGGTCAATGAATTGTATTGAAGATGGACTCATCAGTGATTTCTTTCATGCATGAAATGAATTCTTTCATTCAAAAGTTATTGAAAGGACTTTTGCTCCAGATAGAATAGCATAAAATTGTTCCTCTCTTCTCTTCTCCCACCTTGGGATAATGATAAACTCTGGAAAAAAATTCAAGCCACCATTAAAAATGAAAAGGCAAGCCACAGTGGGAGAAGATATTTGCAAATCTGAAAACTGAGAAGAGGCTTGTATCCAGAATAATTGAAAATTTCCATACATCCAAATGAGTCAAAGATTTGGACAGCATGTCACCAAAGAAGTTACACAATTTGCCAAGAAATATGAGCAGCAGAGTGCAACGTGAAATCCCAAGGATACACATCTATATATCCACCAAAGTGGCTGAGAATAAACAAACTAAATAATACAAAGTGCTGGAGAGGATGTAAGGCAAATACACCTGCCATCCACTGGCTAGTAGGGGTGTAAACTGGCATTTACCATCACTTTGGAAAATTGTTTGACAGCACTGAGTGCTAAGCATTGTATATCCTATGGCTCAGCAATTCTACCCCCTGTATACACCCAACTGAAACATACTCGTGTGCACTCAAGACGTATACAAAACTGCTCATAACCATCCAGTTACAATAACAAAAGACTGAAAACACCCCAAACATCCACCAGCAGTGGAATGGATAATTATATTGTGGTGTCCTTCACAATGAAATTGAACAATTGAATGCAACACACAATAACACAGAACTGAAATCATGCTCGATGAAAAAAGACAAACAAGAGCGTACCCGTGAGTGATTCTACATACTCCAGGTTCAAGAAAGACAGAGTCAGTCGGTGAGGATTGGCATCTAGATGGTAAGTTGTTTGAAGAGTGTGACGGGAAGGAGGCAAGAGATGGGTACTTTTGAGCTGCAGCAAATGTCCTGTTTCTAGATCTGGGCAGTGACTTCATAGGTTTGGACACTGAACATTTGTCAAGTTCTTATGCTTACCATTCATCCACTTTTCTCTATGTAGGTTTCACTTCAATAAACAGTTTACTTAAAAGAATGTACTTCAGTTTGCCAAGTTGAAAACAGCTACAACATCTTCATTGCCTTGAAAATAGTTGTTTTTTTTTTGTTTTGTTTTGGTTTTTTTTTTTGCCATTCAAAAACGCGAGAAACCAAGATGCTGGACTCCCACTCTGAACCAATAAGCAAACAAATTAATAGTAAAGTAGGTGGGTTCACGGGCTTCCCAGGTGGTGATAGTGCTGGAGAACTTGCTTGCCAGTGCTGCAGATGTAAGGGACTTGGGTTCGATTCTGGATTGGGAAGATCCCTTGGAAGAGGGGATGGGATGCCACTCCAGTATCCTTGCCTGGAGAATCCCAAGGACAGAGGAGCTTGATGGATGACAGTCCACAGGGTTGAAAAGAGCTGAAGCAACTTAGCACACGTGCAAGCGGGTTCACAAGTGACTTACTTGTAGACAGTCTACACCCAGTATCCTAATATCTCCCACCCACAGACAAGCCAGCCCTCCTTTCAGCAAAGTAGCCTGTTCCCCTTTCAGCGCATCTGCTTCACCGAGCCCATGGAAGGTGATTACCCCCAATTCCAGCCCTCTCATCCCTGTGCTGGTCCGTCCACCTGCTCACCAGACACCATGGCCAGTGACAAGGGAGACTGGGCCACAGTCAGCCCTCTTTTGTCACCACACAGCTCACTGGTGACCCATTTTTTTCATTCCATGCTGCTGCCCCCTGACTTGTAGAACTGGGGATAGAATTTTTTGGGATTTCCTCTCTCTGGAAACCTCTAGAGAGCTTTTGCTGAGATACTCAGGATACTAAGATATCTTTCCTGATATACTTGGTGAAAATCAGCCAGGCTTATTTTTTTTTTTTTGGCTGCGCTCTTTGTTGGCCAACACTGGCTCTCCATTGCTGTGTACGGGGTTGCCCTAGTGAGCGGCCTCCCGAGCGTGAGCTCAGTAGCTGTGGTGTACATGCCCTGCAGCATGTGGAATCTCCTTAGACCAAGGATCGAATCTGTGTCCCTCACATTGGCCAGTTGATTATTAACCACTGGACCACCAGGGAAGTCCCAGGCTTTTTTTTTTTTAATGATAAGAGAAACTCTAATATGGAAGCTACATCTGCTGATGGAATGGGCCCTACAGAAAAGGGCTGCTTTATTTCATCATGAGACCTTCAGTTCAGTTCAGTCACTCAGTCATGTCCAACTCTTTGGGACCCCATGAATTGCAGCACGCCAGGCCTCCCTGTCCATCACCAACTCCCGGAGTTCACTGAGACTTGTGTCCATCGAGTCAGTGATGCCATCCAGCCATCTCATCCTCTGTTGTCCCCTTCTCCTCCTGCCCCCAATCCCTCCCAGCATCAGAGTCTTTTCCAATGAGTCAACTCTTCACATGAGGTGGCCAAAGTACTGGAGTTTCAGCTTTAGCATCATTCCTTCCAAAGAAATCCCAGGGCTGATCTCCCATGGATTGGTTGGATCTCCTTGAAGTCCAAGGGACTCTCAAGAGTCTTCTGCAATATCACAGTTCAAAAGCATCAATTCTTCAGTGCTCAGCCTTCTTCACAGTCCAACTCTCACATCCATACATGACTATTGGAAAGACCATAGCCTTGACTAGACGGACCTTAGTCGGCAAAGTAATGCCTCTGCTTTTGAATGTGTTATCTAGGTTGGTCATAACTTTTCTTCCAAGGAGTAAGTGTCTTTTAATTTCATGAGATCTTAGGGCCTTCCAATTAATCCCATACTCTTATCAACCCACAGGGTGAAAGGTGTTGGTATAACCAGCTGGACCTTTTTTACAAGCCATCTTTGTGTGGCCCATCATAATCCCTTCCCAGTAGATTGCTGAAGTTCTAGTAAAGCAAGCGGGCCTTTGAGAACCCCCAGCATTGCCTCTTGGCTTGCAGAGAAGGACCCGGGAGAGAAAGTGGAGCAGTAAGAAGACAGGTCTTTGGGGATGCCTGATCAGGGATCCCAGGACAGAGCAAGTCTTGTTGTTCCAGAAGTAGCTGTCACCTCCTCTCCTTGATTTGTTTTCTTCCTACCATCAAAGTCGGGTTCCAAAAGCCTCCCTCGGAGGGGCCAGGGAGCTGGCTGTGCTACCTACTAGGAGTGAATGGGCTCAGGCAGCCTCAGCTGAGATGGGCTGGAGGAGAGAGGAAACCATGTGGACAAACAGGCAAGAAACACGCATCCTGAGCCGCCTTGCAGGGGCTGCGTGAGGAGTGAGGGTCTCAGCTCCTGCAGGTGTGCTTCGTGGGCTGGAACTCACCCCACCTCCCAGCCTCTGGGCCCCCGTCTCCCTACCTGTGAGGTAGGGCTGGTGGTGGAATCCACTTTGTTGGGTTGCTGGGAGGGATGAATAGCATGTAAAGCACTTAGAACACTGCGAGTGATGCTAAGAGAGGGTAGATGACCCCCAGCAAAGGCAAGGGCACACTCTTCTAACTAATAAGGTGAGATAAAGAAGCAGACACAGCGTCTGGTACTTGCTTCCCAGCTGGCACAGTGGTAAAGAATCTGCCTGCCAGTGCAGGAGATCCCTGGGTTGGGAAGATCCCTTGGAGAAGGAAATGGCAGCTCACTCTAGTACTCCTGCCTGGAAAATCCCATGGACAGAGGAGCCTGCCAGGCTACAGTCCATGGGGTCACAAAGAGCCGGATATGACTGAACACACACACACACATACACACACATATGACGATAGAGCCTGTCTATTGCCCAAGCTTACTACTGTACCACCTGGCCTTAGTGGAACCTTGGCCTCTCAGTAGGACCACCTAGGTACCCAGTGACCACGTGATGTGGCTCCAGAGTTGAAAAAGGAAGAGTCTGATGAGTGGATCACTGGTCGGGGCTGGCAATGGCGTCAAAGGAAGAACCGAGGTCGCCTCCTCAACTGGTCAGCTCTAAGGGATATTTCTAATCAGCACTCAGCCTGGAGGATGCTGGCAGCTGGGGGTGGACAGGGGGCCAATGGGGAGTCTCTCTGCAGAGTGACCAGGGACAGCCTAAGGTGCTCAAAAAGTTGGAGACGTCTTTTCCCTGGGAAAATAATTCCCTCTTGGGAATTGTCAGTTGATGGGTGCAATGTCCACTGTTAGAGAGCTATTTCTTTGGCTTAATATTTGATTTTCTTTTAAAAGCAGAACCCTCACTGGCAGAGGAGAAGACAAATTAGCCTTGATTCCTAACTCTGTCAGTTGCATGCCATAGGTTTTAAAGAAAGTAGGGGAGAAAGCTTTAGGGATGCCTCCTATCTGAAAGGAAAGAACCATGACAAAGCAATTTATAGAGATCAGCCGGTTTTCTGTGCTGCCCCGGTTTTAGCTGTGCTGGACTCAGTCGCTAAGTCATGTCTGACTCTTACAACCCCATGGACTGTAGCCCACCAGGCTTCTCTGTCCATGGGATTCTCCAGGCAAGAATATTGGAGTGGGTAGTCATTCCCTTCTCCAGGGCATCTTTCTGACCCAGGGATTGAACCCAGGTCTCTCACACTGCAGGCAAGTTCTTTACAGTCTGAGCCACCACGGCCTGCAAAATGGGGGCAATGGCGCCTCTCACTCTTGGAAAACCTATTGTATTCTCTGGCATCTTGGGAGTTTCCCAGCATGCTTTGGCCCAGCTCTGGTTTGGTGTGCTCAGCAAATCAAATGCAAATAAGACCTGGCTTTCTAACTCCCATCTCCCTACTTCAGAATGGTCCCTCCCCAGCAGCTCATAGCCTCATCTGTTCAGTAAGCTGCCTGCCAGAGGGTTTTCACAAGCTGTCCTGGGTCCTAGGCTAAAGACACAGTGCCTGACAGGAAGGGCACTCAGTAAACCATAGTTGCCTTGAACTATTTTTCTGTTCCTGATTTACTTTCTGCTGCTGCTGCTGCTAAGTCGCTTCAGTCATGTTATGTCACTTGCTGTGCCACCATCTAAAGTGACATGCTCCCTCCGAGGAGTGAAAATACAATGTGGGAATTCCCTGATGGTCCAGTGGTTAGGACTCCACACTTTTACTGCTGAGGATGTGGGTTCAATCCTAAGTCAAGGAACTAAGATCCTACAAGCCGCATGGTGCAGCCAAAAACAAAAAAGATACAAGAGGAAGGAATCCTCTGTCCCAGGCAAAGCCAAACACAGTTGTGCCTCCCTGCAGAGGACTCGTGGGAAAGGCAATGGCACCCCACTCCAGTACTCTTGCCTGGAAAATCCCATGGGCAGAGGAGCCTGGTAGGCTGCAGTCCATGGGGTCGGTAGACTTAACTTTCACTTTTCATTTTCATGCTTTGGAGAAGGAAATGGCAACCCACTCCAGTGCTCTTGCCTGGAGAATCCCAGGGATGGGGGAGCCTGGTGGGCTGGTGTCTATGGGGTCGCACAGAGTCAGACACGACTGAAGCAATGCAGCAGCAGCAGCAACAGAGGACTCAAGGGCCAGAAGTCTGAAAGCATCAGGCTCCCGAAGTCTACCTGGCAGAAGAGAAACATTTCGGGCTTCTTTCAGCAGTGTGTGGACAGGGCCCCACAGGGAAAAGCACACAGGGCAGCTGGATTCTGTTCTCTCTGAAAGTGAAAGTTGTTCAGTCATATCTGACTCTTTGGAATCCATGTGCTGTAGCTTGCCAGGCTCCTCTGTCCATGGGATTCTCCAGGCAAGAATACTGGAGTGGATTTCTCTGAGATTTCCTCTCTAGCCCTGAGGTTTCCTCCCTAGGTGAATGTTGGGGTCAATCCTCCCCATGTACTCTGACTCAAGGGAGGGTGGCCAACCACCAGCTCTAACCTCCAGTGTGTTGAAGATTTTTCTCCTGACTTGCAGACAGTCATCAGGACAAAGGAGTTTTCACCCTTCTGCTCCTAACTTGTTATATAAGTAAGTCACTTAGCCTCAATGAGACCCAACCTCTCCTGCAGGAGGGGGGTGATGGGCTAGACTTGATTCTAGAACCACAAGGCATCAGTCTGCCTTTTAAAAGGGTCACCTGGGGACATTGCTGTCAATCAGACTCCAGACCAATCACAGTCATCCTTCAGTATCCTTCGGGGGTTGTTTTCAGGACCACACCTGCCCCCATGGATAAAAGAATCCACGGATGCTCAAATCCTTTATGTTAAATGGCACAGTACAGTCTGCCCTCCTGATTTGAGGGTCCCACATCCACAAATACGAGGGTGGGCCAGCTGCCCTTGAGAATCTGGTAGAGAGGGATCAGGGGCTCCTATGTGCTGGGGAGGGAGAGGAATTCTGGAATGGATGGCTTCTCCCTCCTCTCCCCACACTGACCTCAGTAGAGGTCCAAGCACCCCCCCCCCCCACTTCCTCTATGCCCACCTTGTCCTGCTTGTTGGGGATTATTTTGCAGACTCAGGGATGGATGTGTTTAAGTCCCATGTCCCTGAGAGTGGAGGGCTTCTCTGGTGAGTGGTAAAGAATCCGCCTGCCATTTCAGGAGACCTAGGTTCCATCCGAGGGTTGGGAAGATCCCCTGGAGAAGGAAATGGCTCATACCCAAGAATACCCACTCCAGTATTCTTGCCTGGGAAATCCTATGGACAGAGAAGCCTGGTGGGCTACAGTCCATGGGGTCACAAGAGTCGGACACGACTGAGCAACTGAACCACCACCACCACTTCAGGAACATGTCAACTCACTTTCTCAGCCTACTTCCGTGGGTGTGTAGACACAGGCTCCTGCAGGACAGGTGTCCAGATCGCTATGGGGATGACTCGGAAGCTGTGGGCCTCCAGGGCAGTGTGGGCGGGTCCTCAGGACTCTGGAAGTCTTCCCCAAAGACAGTGACAGCAGTTCTTAAGAGTTTTGAAAAGGAGGAACCCCTGCCTGTCATAAAGGATCTTTCTTCTGAAGCTGAACATCTCTTGTTGTTAGATGTAACTATTTCCACACAGGAATGAGAAATGGCCCCCTGCCCTTTCTCTGCTGGCAGAGAAATAGGGCATCAGAAAACACCACCTTTCCAGTACATCACATTTTTTCTCTTTCCTGATGCTCTCTCCAGCCTTGTTGTTTTCTCCTTCCTTTTCTTATCATTTCTTTGGGCTTTTCATCTCCTTTCCCATCCTTCTCTTCATACTTCACACCCTAATCTTTACTTAATATTGAGTGTTCTGTCTGTATTGGTTTGGTCCAGACTCAGTTCAGTTCCGTCGCTCAGTCATATCTGACTTTTTGCAACCCCATGGACTGCTGCACACCAGGCCTCCCTGTTCCTCACCAGCTCCTAGAGTTTACTCAAAGCCATGTCCCTCGAGTCGGTGGTGCCATCCAACCATCTCATCCTCTGACATCCCCTTCTCCTCCCACCTTCAATCTTTCCCAGCATCAGGGTCTTTTCAAATGAGTAAGTTCTTCGAATCACGTGGCCAAAGTATTGGAATTTCAGCTTCAGCATCAGTCCTTCCAACGAATACTCAGGACTGATTTCCTTTAGGATGGACTGGTTGAATCTTCTTGCAGTCCAAGGGACTCTCAAGAGTCTTCTCCAACACCACAGTTTAAAAGCAACAGTTCTTCAGCGCTCAGCTCTTTTTATAGTCCAACTCTCACATCCATACATGACTACTGGAAAAATCATAGCTTTGACTAGACAGACCTTTGTTGGCAAAGTAATGTCTCTGCTTTTTAATATGCTGTCTAGGTTGGTCATAACTTTTCTTCCAAGGAGCAAGTGTCTTTTAATTTCATGGCTGCAGTCACCACCTGCAGGGATTTTGGAGCCCCCAAAATAAAATCAGCCACAGTTTCCACTGTTTCCCCATCTATTTGCCATAAAGTGATGGGACTGAATGCCATGACCTTCGTTTTTTGAATGTTGAGTATTAAACCAGCTTTTTCACTCTCCTTTTTCACTTTCATCAAGAGGTTCTTTAGTTCCTCTTTGCTTTCTGCCTTAAGGGTGGTGTTATCTGTATATCTGAGGTGATTGATATTTCTCCCTGCAATCTTGATTCCAGCTTGTGCTTCCTCCAGCCCAGCACTTCTCATGATGTATCTGATTTTTAATCTCATGTGGACTGCAAGAAGATCCAACCAGTCCATCCTAAAGGAGATCAGTCCTGGGTGTTCATTGGAAGAACTGATGTTGAAGCTGAAACTCCAATACTTTGGACACCTGATGCGAAGAGCTGACTCATTTGAAAAGACTGGGAAAGATTCAGGGTAGGAGGAGAAGAGGATGACAGAGGATGAGATGGTTGGATGGCATCACCGACTCAATGGACATGGGTTTGGGTGGACTCCGGGAGTTGGTGATGGACAGGGAGGCCTGGCATGCTGCATTTCTTGGGGTTGCAAAGAGTCAGACATGACTGAGCGACTGAACTGAACCGAACTGAATTTCTGATTTTTAATCTCATGTTCCAATAAAGTCTCATTATTTTAGCAAAACCAAACTAGATCTTGAATTAACCTCACTTTTACTCTCTTTCTGCAGCAGAGCTGCATTATTTGCAATTTTGAACTTTTCCCTACTGACATGTTCTAAAGGATTAAAAAGAGACTCTCTAAGCTTTAAGACCTTTCCTAATTGTGATCTATATATCAGAGATGGGAATACTTCAGTACTTCTTCCCTCACAGTTATAATGCAATTTCCTGCTTGTAGTAAACATAGTTAACAAGTTATATATATAAAAGTGCTTTTGTTGTCATGACAACAGGAAGCAGCAACAGAAGGGGAAATCTTGGCTCTTAAGAGTGGTCTCTTACAAGGTATCAGAGTCCGTTATGAATTCAATACCTTCATTTAGTTTTGCCTTCACATGGCTTGCTTCATTGCTGCAAAGGTAATCTAACTTTCTCAGTTGAATATTGGCCTCTGGAAAAGCAAAGCAACATCGGAACATTAATCCTTTCCTGGGGGAGGGGTGCATTATCTGCTCATCTTGAAAAACTGCCCAATGTTTTCCACCTCTTACTCTAATATATTTTTTCCAATTTATTATGCCAGTATCTCTGAGGTTTTTTTTTTTTAATTTTTAATTGAAGGATAATTACAGTGTTATGTGTCTATTGAATATAAGCAAAGTGGCTCAGTGGTGTCTGATTCTTTGCAACCCCGTGGACTGTAGCCTACCAGGCTCCTCCGTCCATGGAATTTTCCAGGCAAGAATACTGGAGTGGGTTGCCATTTTCTTCTCCAGGGTATCTTCCCAACCCAGGTCTCCTGCATTGCAGGTAGATGCTTTACTGTCTGAGCCACCAGGGAAGCCTAAACAGGTGAAACTGAAAGTCATTCAGTCATGTCCGACTCTTTGCAACCCCATGGACTACACAGTCCGAGGAATTCTCTAGAGTACTCCAGGGTACTGGAGTGGGTAGTCTATTCCTTCTCCAGGGGATCTTCCCAACCTAGGGATCAAACCAGGGTCTCCTACATTGCAGGCAGATTCTTAACCAACTGAGCTATCAGGGAGGATCAACACAGTGGCTTTAAAAAAAAATTATTTGTTTATTTTAATTGGAGGCTAATTACAATGTTGTTTTTGACATACATGGACATGAATCAGCCACAGGTGTACATGTGTCCCCCATCCCAAACCCCACTCCCACCTCCCTCCCCATCCCATCTCTCTGGGTTGTCCCAGTGTACTGACTTTGAGTGCCCTGTTTCATGCATCAAACTTGGGCTGGTCATCTGTTTCACATATGCTAATATACATGTTTCAATGCTTTTCTCTCAAATCGTCCCACCCTTGCCTTCTCCCACAGAGTCCCAAAGTCTGTTTTTTATATTTGTGTCTCTTCTGAGGTTTTAAAAATCATAATTAGTAAGATCATTATTCAAAAATGAAAAGGTAAGTGGATTATGAGAGCCAGACTAGGAATAAAAGAGTGTGGAGATAAAGAGGGGTTAGCGTAACCATGGCAGTAGTACATCTGCTCTGCTCCTCTTCAAGCAGACCTCCTTCCAGCTGGCCCCACCAGACACACTAGCTTCCAGACATGCTAGTGACATTGGTGATCTCATGATTGTGCACCTTGTGAAAGTGTGATAGTGAAAGCCACTCAGTTGTGTCTGACTCTTTGGAACCCCATGGACTATACAGTCCATGGAATTCTCCAGGCCAGAATACTGGAATGGGTAGCTTTTCCCTTATCCAGCAGATCTTCCCAACCCAGGGACTGAACCTAGGTCTCCCTCATTGCGGGCAGATTCTTTACCAACTGAGCCATCAGGGAAGCCCACAAGAGCAACTGGCAAGGTGTTGACAAGTGGGGCCATCCCCTAGATGGTTCCTTTGGAACAGTACTTGCCAAAGTGTGGGCTGCCATTCATGCGATCAGAATCTCCCCACATTCTGTTAAAACATATTATTTTGAAGTTCTATTCCTGATCTGCTGAATCAGAAATGTTGGGGGTTGGGTTTGAGAGATTTGAATGCTAAAAAGCACACTATAATTTGGGAACTACTGCCTTAGAGTGACGTTTGGAAAAAAAAAAAAAAGAAAGGAGGGAAATCCCTCTGGCATTAAGTACATAAGAAGGGAGGAAGGGTCTGCAGCCGAGGTAATGAAAAAGGAAGCAGACAAGCTAAAGATAAAGCTGGCTTGTTCACAGCGTTCCCTAGGCTTTTACCTTGGTTCTGATGACTACAGATTTAAGCCAGACGAAAGTGTGCTCTAAACACGTGTGCCGTGGGTAATGCTGGTGTTGGTTTTTGAACCTGAAAAATGAGCCTGCTTCTAAGCTAACTCATTGTGCCAGCACCGGAGATGCCAATGCTGATGTTTTCAGCTTCCCAGAAGAGTCAGCCAGGCAAGCTAAATTAATTGCTAGAATACTGGGAGGTCCACATCCACAGTGAGATACCACTTCATACCCATTAAGATTAAGTATTATCTAGAAGACAGACAGTAGTTAGTGTTGACCACAGTGTGGAGAAATTAGAAACTTTTATATTGCTGATTATGTAAATTGCTAGAATGTATAATGATGCACCTCTTTGGAAAACATTTTGGCAGTTCCTCAAAAAGGTAAACACAAGAGGACTTCCATGATGGTCCAGTGGTTGAGAATCCTCTTGCCAGTGCAGGGGACATGGGTTCGATTCCTAGTCCTGGAGGCTCCTGTATGCTGTGGGCCAGCTAAGCCTGAGTGCCACAGCTACTGAAGCCTGCATGCCCTAGAGCCGGTGATGCACACCCAGAGAAGCCGTTGCAGTGAGAGGCCCACGCGCCACAGCCAGAGAGCACCCCTGGCTCACTGCAACTAGAGGAAGCCCGCCTGCAGCAGTGAAGACCTAGTACAGTCAAAAATTAAAACCAGAAAAAGTAAAATGTTTTGAGTTACCATGTCACCCAGAAATTGTACTCCTAGGGATGCATTCAAAGGAACTAAAACCATGTGTTTACGCAGGAACTTCTTTACAGATGTTCATAGCCCAAAAGTAGAAACAACCAAAATTTCCATCAACTGAAGAATAAACAAATGTACTTATTCGTGCCATTGGAATATTACTGAGCAATAAACAGAAATGAAGTATTGACACATACTGCAACATGGAAGAACCTTGAAAACATTATGCTAACTGAAATGAGCCACACACAAGAAAGCATATATATTATTTCATACTATATGGAATAGGAAATCACCTACGTGAAATAGGCAAATCCCAGGAGACAGAAATTAAATTATTGGTTACCAGGCATTGTGGGAAGGAGGGAATGAGGAGTGACTGCCAATGGGCACAGGGCTCCTTCAGCAGGGCAATAAAGTATTCTGGAGTTAGGTAGTGGTGATAGTTGCATAGCTCTGTGAATTACTGAATTCTGTGCTTTTAAGAGTGATTTGTGTGGTGTTATCTACGTCTCAATTTTTAAAAGTAATGGGAGAAATGGCCAAGAAAGGAGTCAATTTGACTACATGTAAAAAGAATGGTTTGGGGTTGTCTATAGGAAAAATTAACTTTTGTTTTCTTCTTTTCACCCAATACTTCCAACATCAGATGTGTGGATCTTACACACAGCAAGCAATTTGGTGACACTAGCTGTGTGTCCTATGATTCAGTTCGGTTCCAAAAGGATCAACCTAGTGTCTACATCAGATCCCATAGGTTAGGGGCTCAGTCCCAAGAGACCGCCCACCTCCCACTTCAGATGCTGATCACAAGTCTAGATTGTTACCCATGCGCTGACCAACCAGCTGTTAATCAGAGGCTGCTATGACAACCCTCCCCAACGAGGTTTGATTAATTTGCTAAGCAGCTCACAAAAGAAATACAATTTATTTACTAGATTACTTGTTTATTATAAAAAGGATCCCCTGGAGTAGGAAATGGCAACTCACTCCAGAATTCTTGCCTGGAGAATCCCAAGGGCAGAGGAGCCTGGCAGGCTACAGTCCATAGGGTTGCAACAGTCAGACACAACTGAGCAATTAACACTTTCACTTTAACTCAAGATGAGCAATATGGAAGAGGTGCATAGGGTAAAGTCCACAAGTGTCCTGAGCACAGAAGCTGCTGTTCCCATGGAGTTGGGGTTCTCCACCTTCCTGGTATTGGATGCATTCACCAACCTGGAAATTCTCCACACCTGTATCGTAGGAATTTTTATGGAGGCTTCATCCATAGGAATGACCAATTATTAACTCAATCTCCAGCCCCCTCCACTTCCTAGTTGATGGAGGCAGAGCTGAAAGTTCTGAGCTTCTAATCATAGCTAGATCGTTTGGGTAACCAGCTCTCATTCTGAAGTTATACAGAAGCCCACCTAGAATCTCTTCATTAGAACAAAAGAAACTCTATCACCCAGGAAATTCCAAGGGATTTAGGAGCTCTGTCAGGAGCCAGAAATAGGACCAAATAGTAGAAGAAAAGATGCTACTAGTGCTCATCAGTTTAGTTCAGTTCAGTTGCTCAGTCGTGTTTGACTCTCTGTGACCCCATGAATTGCAGCATGCCAGGCCTCCCTGTCCATCACCAACTCCCGGAGTCCACCCAAACTCATGTGCATCAAGTCAGTGATGCCATCCAGCCATCTCATCCACTGTCGTCCCCTTCTCCTGCTTCCCCCAATCCCTCCCAACATTGGGTCTTTTCCAGTGAGTCAACTCTTCGCATGAGGTGGCCAAAGTATTGGAGTTTCAGCTTTAACATCAGTCTTTCCAATGAACACCCAGGACTTTACCACTTAGGAAATTACAAGGGTTTTAGGAACTCTGTTTCAGGAACTGGGGGCAAAGGCCACATTTTTTTTCCTATTATTTTACTGTGGTATTAACATGCTGTATTGAGGTAATCAGAGGCCACACAGCCCCCTCCAAGAGAGGGACATCCGTTTATTGGATGAGATAGAGAAATATCAAGGAAGACTTGCCCAAAAAGGACATTAGGGATGAGAATGAAATTAAAAGGCCATTGTAAAGTAATTAGCCTCCAATTAAAATAACTAAATTTAAAAAAAAGAAATTAAAAGGGCAGATATCAGAGACATAGCCCTTTTGAGAAACAGCAAGGAATTAGGCATGTGAGGGACCTCCAGGCAAATAAACTAGAGAATAAGACAGTGATTAAGAAAAGTCCTGAGTGATTCAAACCAGTGGAGAAAAGATGAACTTGTTAATAGGTGGTGTTGGGACAACAGGAGAGCCATATTGGGAAAAAAAAAAAAAAAGACAAAATCATTCCTCATACCATATACTAGAGTTAATCACAAAGGGATAGAGATTTAAGTATTAATAATATGATATCATAAAGTACTAGAAGAAAACACAGGCTTCAGCAACCTGGAGTGGTGAAAACTTTCTGGACTCTAATTCAAAATCCAAGGAAAAGACTGAGAGATGAAGTTACACGAATCTAATCAAGGTTCTAACTGCCAGTCTATAAAAATTACAAGGGATAAAGGAATCTGTTTAATGACACCAAAAGATACAACCAACAAAATCCAGAATATGAGTGTATCAGGCTTATACTGCTTTGTGAGCAGCTTTCTTCAACAAATAAATGCCAAAAGAGTGTTGCAGAGTGTTGCCTTTAGATTAAAAGAGATTCAAAATACTTATCAACCAAATGGATCTTGTTTGTACTCAAAATTTTTTAATACTGAAAAGCACAATTTTTAAATAAATGAAGAAATTCAAACACTGTGTTCTGAAGTCACTTGATCATGTCCAACTCTTTGCAACCTCATGGACTTTACAGTCTATGAAGTTCTCCAGGCCAGAATACTGGAGTCGGTAGCCTTTCCCTTCTCCAGGGGATTTTCCCAACCCAGATATTGAACCCAGGTCTCCTGCATTGCGGGTGGATTCTTTACCAGCTGAGCCACAAGGAAAACCCAAGAATACTGGAGTGGGTACCCTATCCCTTCTCCAGCAGATCTTCGAGACCCAGGTATTGAACTGGGGTATCCTGCTTTACAGGCAGATTGTTTACCAACTGAACTATTAAGGAATCCCTGTGTTGGTATTGGATAATTTCTAAAATTATCATTAATTTTATTAAGTATGATAATGGTAATATTTTATATTAAAAAGAAGAGGCCTTATCTTTTAGAGATATGGATTGAAATATTTACAGGTGAAATGGTATCATCTTTGGTATTTAAAATAATAAAAAAAAGATGTGTGTGGGAAATGGAGTTCAGTCATTCAGTCGTGTCCGACTCTTTGTGACCCTATGGACTGCAGAATATCAAGCTTCTCTGTCCATTACCAACTCCCGGAGCTCACTCAAACTTATGTCCTTTGAGTCGGTGATGCCA
>SJYC01143424.1:0-101450 GCA_006408675.1 Madoqua kirkii
ACAAAGTGGGAGCTGACTGAGAAGGTGGAGAGAAGCTTGGTCCTCTGGCTGAAAGTCTCTGCAGGCTTTGGAGCCTCATCATCCAGTCACCATGTTTTCTCTTTCTTTCTTTAAAGAATTTATTTGGCTGTGGCAGGTCTTTGCTGTGGAATGCAAGATGCTGGATCCTTAGTTGTGGTCTGTGGGATCTAGTTCCCTGGCCAGGGATGGAAACCCGGCCTGTAATCCTGGGAGCACCTCGTCGTAGCCACTAGATCCCCAGGGAAGTCCCATGCCTTCTCTTTCTTTGAAAAGCTCCCATTCTGTGGGCATAGAGGGCCAAGGGTGGTTCTGGATATCACTGTGACCCCAAGGCCAGAGTCTGGGGATGTAGGACCCCAAGTTCAATAGGAAGAGGGAACTCGGCAGTGGCTGTGAATGCCCAGAAAGCCTCCAAGACCAGGCAGGGGCAGGGGCAGGACAGGTGGCAAGACCACGAGGGCAGCCGGCACAACCTTCCCGCAGTCCCCGGCTTCCCTTTGACTCTCAGTAAGCACGCGGGACACAGGCCCAAGAATAGACTCAGAGGCAGCAGCAGGAAGGAAGCTGCCAGGGGCGACGACGGCGTCAGGAACCAGCTCGGGTGCAGCTCCAAGCTTCCCGGTAAGGAAAGGGGAACGCAGATGACAAACAGGACGGTCTGCAGCCCTCATTGTCCAGCAAAGGAAACACACCAGTTCTGTGGGGAACTCTTTTTTTCTCCCTGGCAACAAATTCTTGGAAGAATTTATGTTACAGAGCACCCCAGGGGAACATCCTTGCGTTATCAAGGAGGCCACCTAGTCTGAGAGGCTGTGGAAATTCCAGTTGCCCACATGAGAGATGGGCCAGGACGGGCCACCGTGACAGCCCAATGGGCTCCAGGGACAGAGGTGCTGGAGGTAGGGGTGCCCAGAGGATGTGCCCTTGGGATGAGGGAAGGGGGTGGCCTGACAGCCCCAGGGACTAAAGGCGGAGAACACAGGACAGGACAAAGTACCAGGGCCTCTGTGAGGCCAACGCTCGGGGAGAGGGTCTGTGCTGGAGCCAGGAAGGCAGGGTCTTGCTCCCTGGCCTGGGCTGGCTGGAGCAGGCGAACGACACAGCTCAGGTAAGTGGTCGGTAATTCCCCAAAGCCTGGAAAGCAGCTCTGGGTGTCTGGGAGAAAGAAAGGAGCTGTGGAGCCTATGAGGTGTAAGGCCTGCCGCTCCCCGGGCTCTTCAGGCTCGGGTCCTAGGGCGGGTCAAGGCTGAGCAAGCGACACTTGGAGAGATGGAAGGGAAGGGCAGGGAAGGGAGCAGGAGAGGCAGGCAGAAACAGGAAGCTGGGAGAACGCAGCGCAGAGCAGAGTTGCAGGTCAGGGCAGGAGGCTGTGACGGGGCCGGCTGGCTTTCAGTGTCGGCCCAGGGGCCTCGGGGAATAAAAGCTCAGCGCCACGGGCAGGTGGGGGTGTCAGAATCTGTCCGCGTGAGGGGCCTTGGGAGTGGGCTTCTAGGGAGGGTTCCCGCTGGCCAAGGGAGGGGCGGTCAGGGCCTTCAGGGGAATTATTGTGCATAAAGGGATCTGGGCAGGGTTTCCTGCAGATGTCGACCTGGGTGGAAGGCGGCTTTGCAGAAGCCATGGGTGATTCTGGCTCAGGTTCCCCTCATTCCCTAAACATCACCACACACACACAGGTGATGAAAGTCACACCAGTTTGGGGGAAGGAGGGAAGAGAAATATCTGTCGATCCAAGGGTTACTAAGTGCCTGGGAGACAGAGGGTGAGAATATCCAGTCTGCGGAGTTTGAGAGGAGCAGCTGTGGCTGAGGTCTCACCTGAGGCTCCCACCTGGCTGGCAGGGCTGCAGGCAGAGAGAAACAGAAAGGGTCTGCCTGCTTCTCTGCCTCCTGGCCTCTCCACCCGCTGGGGTGGCTCAGGCTCCCCCAGGGCGCCCCCAAGAGGAGCTGACTCTGGGGTCTTTGTCCTCTCCTGCCTGGGCATCGGAGGGGTGTGCAGGGATTTGGCCTGCACAGACTGAATGAAGTAGGCCCAGCATCCACCCCAGTTCATACCGCTGGAGCCCCCTGCACCAGGGAAGAGAGCTAAAGAAATACACTCCAGCTGCCCCCACAGATCCTTCCTGTCCCCCTGACAGCGTAATCCAGCCACCCCAGGCTCCAGAGGACTCAGCATGGCTGAGAGTACTGTCAGCCCTCTCCACTCTAGAAAAAGCAGAGATACTTCAGGAAACAGAAAAGTCTCAAAAGATGCTCAGTTTGACTCCTTGGAGATTTCATAAAGAGGGTCTGTTCCCAAACTAAACAACCCATCTACCAAACTGCACAGAAAAATACCTTAATCACATTTTGTGTGAGCTGTGAAATCTCTCACCCTGCATATTCCCTGTTCTCTTGTATACACTCCTTCCTTCCTACCAAATTTAGAGCAAACTGTACTTTGGAAGTGGATTTAGTGGTAAAGATCCCACCTGCCAGTGCAGGCAACACAGGAGATACGGGTTTGATCTCAGGGTCAGGAAGATCCCTGGAGGAGAAAATATAAACCCACTCCAGGATTCTTGCCTGGAAAATCTCATGAACAGAGGAGCCTGGCAGACTACAGTACATGGGGTCGTAAAGAGTCAGACACAACTCAGCAGCTGAGCACACACACACTTCAAATGTTTAAATATATGAACCACCATTTGTTACTTTACCATGAGTGAAAAATAATCTTTTCTGCATTAAAAATTTTGAAATTCTTACAGAAAATTACAAATTTTCATAAAAAAAAGATCAAGTTTACTAGAAATCACATTTTCTAGAAACTTCCAAATTTTTCCCAGACAGATGGCCTCAGCTTCGAGGTTTGCCGTTGGTGTCAACAGCTGAGCCATGTCCTTGAAGCAGCCATGACTCAGCTGGTTCGAAATAAACTTGAGTGTGAATTCTCCTCTCTGAAGATCTGGGAGTCATCCTTGGCAGCCGCCCTGTGATCACTGCGTCACCTCAGTCACATCTGCTCAGGAATGTCGCAAGTCTCCCTGACTCATAGGGGAAGCGCAGGCCGCAAACGGTTGAGGAGCTCATGCACGTGGGGTGGGGGGCATGTCACCTGCAGGGTGAGTCAGCAGCCTACAGAGGCCTCCATGGAGGATCAGGAAGCAAAAAAAAGAGAGAGTAGCTGGTCCCCGAGAAAATACAATGGCAAATGTGTTTTATGATTTGCGGGAAACGCTGCTGATCAGGAGTGAATTGTCATGTTCTTCCACCAAGCAGTTCAAAACGGGAACAGCTGTTTCTTTGGGCAGGCAGAGGTCAAGGCTGTGTGCCCTTGAGCCCTGGGCTGGGCCCAGGCCCTGTCTGGGGGACTCCTCTGCCCTCCATGGGCTTGGGTCGGCTCCCACCCCTGCAGTTACTCCTGCCACATTCACAGGGCCTCTTGTGACTGCAAAAAAGGGAAGTCTCAGGCAGGAAACCAACTGAATGTTTTGTGCCCCCTGTCAGGGGCACAATGACCCTGACCCTATGACCCTGCTCTGCAGACAGTCCTGTCACTTGCTTTTGGAAATGGCTCACAGAGTCAGGGAGTAGGGCCCCACCCTCTCAGGCCCATTGCAACTCAGAGCTGAGAGAGGCGAGAGTTTGAGCTTTGGTGTTTGGAAGGTCAAGGGTGACCCCGGCTCCAGAGAGTCTGCCCATTTTGTCATCATGGTCAAAGTTAGGGGAGGACACTTGGTGCAGCTTAGCTTTCGAATACGCACACAGAGGAGGGCAACAGGGCAATAGTCCATGTGATGGACAGCCAGTCCTCCGGAGGGTCACTTCTGAGAGTCAGAAGGTCCTTGGTCCTAGCTCGGGAGCCAGTCCAGCCACTCAGAGCATCTGTTATGTGTCAGACCCAGCTGGCCTCTCTGGGCCCAAAGCTGCTTTGGGGTGGAGATGGACAGGGGGAGCCCAGGAGTGGCGAGGCTGGGCTGTCAGGAGACCCTGGAGGAGGCTTGGGGCTAAGAGTCATCACCCAGGCTGGGCTTCAGCCCAGGCCCATCAGTAGGCAGCTTTTGCTCTGAGCTTTCAAAGTTGAATCCAAAGCTCGCCGATTTGAATTCTTTTTCTTCTGTCCTTCTTTCAGATTCTGGGTTTCTCCACCTTGTCCCTCCACAGGCCAGGGCCTCAGCGTGAGTCTCTGACACCCACAGTCTCCTGCCCCTGGCCCTGCGCAGGCCTGCCCTTTTATCGCATCTCTGCCCTTCATTCTGTAGTCACATCTCTTGTGTCCCCTTGCTGGGAGAACCTTCTTTCTAGGAGCCCCAGTACTGAATTCTTAGGGTCATGACTTCTGATCATTTCCCAACAGTACACACAAATCAAAACATGAAACAAAGAGACTTCCCTGATGCTCCAGTGCTTATGACTTCTCCTTCTAATGAGGGCAGTTCGGGTTCGATCCCTGGTTGGGAATCTAAGATCCCACAGGCCCAAAAACCAAAGCATACAACAGAAGCAATGCTGCCACAAACTCAATAAAGTTTTTTTTTTTTTTTAAGCATTTAAAAAAATAAATAAATAAACCAAAGGCACAATTTTAGGACATTGAAGGCTCCCTGAATCTAGGTTAGGTACCCCTTGATACATTAACCTCTGATCCATATATATAGGGCTTCCCAAGTGGAACCCACCTGGCAATTCAAGAGACTAAGAAGAGATGTGGGTTTGATCTCTGGTTCGAGAATATCCCCTGGAAGAGGGCAGGGCTATCCACTCCAGTATTCTTGGCTGGAGAATCCTATGGAAAGAGGAGCCTGGCGGGCTACAGTCCACAGGGTCATAACAAGTTGGACACAGCTGAAGTGACTTAGTGCAAGAGCACACGCACACACACACACGCACACATGCTGTATGCATAACTTCCCACATGCATGCTGAGCTTTCTAGTAGCAAGTATGAAATGAGCCCTCATCACGAAGTATCTTTTTGAGCCTGACATATGTTTTTTAGAACCTACTGAAGGCTTTGGATTTTTTTCTCCCTTAAAATGCATATATCCAAATACATCTAAATTTTAGCTTTCCTTTTCAGAAATCTCATACTTCTCCTGCAGCCCATTCATGAGAATTTAACTCTGTTTTCTAATGATATTCAATCAATTCTGAGTCTAAGCACTCCCTTCCCTGATGCCCCATTTAGGATGTTTCCTCCTCCATGGGATCTCCCCTGAATCCCCAGCTGGAAATCCTCTCCCCTTCCTCGGGTTTCCACACTCATTCTGTGGCTCTTCACCCCGTGATCCCCCAGGGGTAAATGCTATGGGTTTCCAGTATCTCTTGCCGTGGCACCTAGATATATTTCAACATTTCATTTTTTCATCCATTCTGGTTTTGAATGAGGTTCAGGGAATGAGGAATTATAGTTTTCTTATTCAGTACATTGAACATTTGGATCTCTCCCACCCAAATGTTAAAATAGTCTGAGCAGAACACAACTTGGCTGGATTTAAGTTTGTTTATTGGGTCAGAAATGTATCCAAATTAGGAGAACAACAGTGGATAAGACTTGGTGTGAGGGGACACCAAAAAGCCTGAGAAATTTTCATCTATGAAGCTGACGACTGGAAGGGCATATATGCAATACCAAGGAAATAATGCCAGTTAACAATAATGCATACTGGGATTTGCTAACCATAATGGAAAATACTGAAATTAAGGTGGTCTGTAAAAAATGGATACAAACAGCATCTTCTATTGGCTTTAACATTAACTTATGTAGTGGGGAGGGAAACTTGGCTGTCATTATCCTGAGAGACTATGTAAGTTATAAACAGGCTCAAGAAAGATTGAGCGATTGCTACAAGAAGTTAAAGAAGACTTAAGTAAATGGAAAGGCACCCTGCATTCATGAATGGAGGGACTTAATATGGTTGAGATGTCGACACTACTCAGAGCAATGTGGAAACAATCCAAATGTCCATCAACAAATAACTAGATAAGTTATATATATGTATACTTCTGTGGAATATTATTCAGTCTTAAAAAAGAATGAAGGTCTGATCCATATTGCAAGACGAATGAACCTTAAAACCACTGTGCTAATTAAAGTGAGTCAGACTCAAAAGGACAAATAGTACACGATTCCACTTACAAGAGGTACCGAGAGCAGGAAAATTCATAGAGAAAATAGAATGGTGGTTAACAGGATCTGGGAGAAGAGGGACTGAAGGCTTATGGGTTAAATGCACAGAGTTTGTGTTTGAGTTGTTGAAAAATTTTTGCAAATAGATACGGTGATGATTGCATAACACTGTGAGCGTCCTTAATGCCATGAGGCATACCCTTTTCAAAAAAGACATGTTTAGAGAAATATATGTCACATCATAGGTCATCAAGAGCGTGGAGGGACGAACCACTGGCCTTGGCAGTGGCCTTTGCCCCAGAGCTTCATTCCTCACCAGTGACAGGCTCTGTTCTCAGCTGCGAAGGCACCCCTGGGATCCATAGGACTAGCGTGAGGGTGAGCTTTCTATTCTGCAGGGACCTGTCCTGGGAGGTCCACAGATACGGTGATTGCTGGCATCCCTCAGGCAACATGAAATGGCTTGGAGCATTTCTGGAAGGTCCAGAGCTGCTGGCCAGTGGAATGTTTTGAAGTATTAGATGTTTCACAGCGAGGGAAGGTCCTCCAGGCATGACATCTTTACTCCTTTAGGAGAATAACAGCAACAAAGGGAGTGACACTGTATTAATTTGCTGGAAAGAAAGAAACACCCACCCACACACACACACACATGTGCAGACTCTCCCCAGAGACAGAGATATCAATTACAGATATTAGCAATGACTACTCTCTATTAGTGGGACTTCCCAGGTGGCTCAGTGGTGAGGAACCCTCCTGCCAAGGCAGGAGACACGAGAGACGCAGGTTCCATCCCTGGATCAGGAAGACTCCCTGGAGGAGGAAATGGTACCCCACTCCAGCATTCTTGCCTGGAAAATCCCATGGACGGAGGAGCCTGGTGGGCTGCAGTCCATGCAGTTGCAAAGACTCGGACGTGACTTAGAGACTGAGCACGCATGCTGGAAAACCTGGTTTTAGGTGTCATTTTACAAACCAGGTTGCTCCAGAGGGCTGGGAAAGCAACAAGCACAGCCCCTTCCTCACAGAAGAGGCTGTCTGTCCCAAGTCTCAGCTGGACCTTCTGCCTGTTGGTCGCTGCATCACTGATGCTGATGTCACACTCCGGGTGTGACCTGATTGTGTCACACACCTCTCTGTGAGTGCCCAAGGGCAGAGAGAGAAAGGTTCTGCTTCCCCAACTTCCGTGGTGGATGGTGACAACTGCAATATCCTCCACCAGCCCCAAACGCGATGAAGGAGGAACTGCCCCCGAAAAGGAGGCTGGGGGCCAACCAGAAGCAGGACTGGACTGGGACAGACAGAAACCCATTGAAATGTGAAGTGTAGTCACTCAGTCCTGTCCAACTGTTTTCGACCTCATGGACTGTAGCCTGCCAGGCTCCTCTGTCCATGGGATTTCCCAGGCAAAAATAGAGGAGTGGGGTGCCATTCCTTTCTCAAGGGGATCTTCCCGACCTAGGGATCGAACTAGGGTCTCCTGCTTTGCAGGAGGATTCTTCACCATCTGAGCCACCAGGAAAGCCCTCAGAAACCCAATACATACAGTAAATCATCACCTCCTGGAAAAACATTCAGTTCCCACCGGACTGAGAATCAAGCAACAGGACCCATATGAAGAGGAGTGGGTGCCATTCCTTTCTCAAGGGGATCTTCCCGACCTAGGGATCGAACTAGGGTCTCCTGCTTTGCAGGAGGATTCTTCACCATCTGAGCCACCAGGAAAGCCCTCAGAAACCCAATACATACAGTAAATCATCACCTCCTGGAAAAACATTCAGTTCCCACCGGACTGAGAATCAAGCAACAGGACCCATATGAGGCTTTAAAGATATTTCTTCTCTTGGAGTCTCAGGGTGTATTTGTGCATCTGCAGGAGCTGGTACCTGATGGAAAATTCATGGGTTTCTGACTTTGGCAGATGCTCCCTCTGCTTTCCCACAGAAGATGATGCCCCGGCTGCCTTATTCTTCAAGTCTTGGTAGCAGGAGCCCCAAGTCCTCCCTGCCAAGGCCAAGGCCCAGCAGACTGCTCCTGGCATGTCACTGCTGGGGTGGTGCTTCCCCAGGGAAGAGACTGTGGCCATCTGCCGATAGCACCCTCTTTTCTGGAGGCAACTGACCCCTGGGACATAGAAATGACTTAACTGGAGAGGGTGACAAGTGTTACTCGTTCCTGGTTGGGGCAATCTGCTCTTCTGTGCAGCTGCCAGGTCAGAGGCGGGACAAGAAGCTGGGAGAAGAGTCAGGGCCCAGTTGACAGAGAGGGGCATTCCACACCCATGGGTGGCAGGTGGGGTGTGAGAGCTTGTTCACCCACAATAGGGCTGCGGCAGCAGGGGCTGGTAAGTTACAGGGAAGGAATCCCAGAGAGGGGTCGGGCCAGGTGGGCAATCAGGAGGCCTGTGCCAGGCCTGTTACCCGAGGAAATGTGCTAACTCTCAGACAGTCCCTGATGGGCAGATGAGAAAGTGGGCAAGGCATCCTGCTTTCCCAGGGCAAGGCCCTTGGCCAGTGAGCATCAGAGACAGGGTTCAAATCCCAGTCTCTCTTGGTCAGACAGAAAGGCAAGTAGAATATGAACAGAGATGGATAGGGATGTAGGGATTGTGTGTGTGTGTGTGTGTGTGTGTGTGTGTGTGTGTGTGTGTGTATGGTGCAGTGAGTACCAGGTCTCAGAGACAGATCCTGGTTCTGGTCGATTCTATCATATTGGGTTGACCACAAAGTTCATCAGGGTTTTTCCATAACATGGTATGTTGCTGCTACTGCTAAGTCACTCAGTTGTGTCCAACTCTGTGTGACCCCATAGACAGCAGCCCACCAGGCTCCCCCATCCCTGGGATTCTCCAGGCAAGAACAATGGAGTGGGTTGCCATTTCCTTCTCCAATGCATGAAAGTGAAAAGTGAAAGGGAGGTCGTTCAGTCGTGTCCGACTCTTCGTGACCCTGTGGACTGCAGCCTACCAGGCTCCTCTGTCCATGGGATTTTCCAGGCAAGAGTACTGGAGTGGGGTGCCATCGCCTTCTCTGATAACATGGTATGGAAAACCCCAAATGAACTTTTCAGCCATCGTGACCTGAGGATCCTAGGCGTTCTGCCACATGGGGCCCAGAGGACCCAGAATCAGTGCCCCCGTGAATGTTGTGAGCTTCCCTAAGATGGGGCTGGGCATTCATTCCAATGCCACTGCCCTCTGGGGGTGCCCCCAGAGCTGCCCCCCAGCAAGGACTGACGGCGGCTGGGTGGAAGCAGGGGAGGCACCAGACCCTGCCCACACAGGTTCAGAGGGCCCCTGGAAGGTGTCTTCAGAGTTCCCGTGGGTCCCACCTCACTCCTATTAAACCCCACACCTGGTTGCTCTCCCTCTCAGCTGCTATAGGCAGAAGTGAAAACCTCTAGTCCCAAGGACCCTGAAAAGACCTTCAAGTATCTTCCTCTGACTTCATAAATGTGAGTGAAGCCTCCCCCACCCCTACCCAGAGGGCCTCCCTGTCCCAGAGCGTCCCCGTGCCTATTCCGTGGCCTTCATCTCACAGTCTCGAGGACCTCAAGTGGAAAGTTGACTTTTCCCCCTGCTTGGGTGCTTTTCAGATCATTCTTATATATTTATTTATTTAAATTTTTTATTGGAGGGTAATTGCTTTACAATGTTCTGTTAGTTAATGTTGTGCAACAAGGTGAGTCAGCTATCTTATTGTTCAGTTGCTAAGTCATATATGACTTTTAGTGACCCCAAGGACTGCAGCATGCCAGGCTCCTCTGTTTCCCATTATTTCCTGGAGTTTGCTCAAATTTATGTTCATTGAGTCGGTGATACCATCCAATCATCTCTGCCACCTGCTTCTCGTTTTTCTTCAACCTTTCCCAGCATTGGGATCTTTTCCAAAAGTTGGCTCAGGTGGCCAAAATATTGGAACTTCAGTCCTTTCAATGAATATTCAGGGTTGATTTCATTTAGGATTGACTGGTTTGATCTCCTTTCTGTCCAAGGGACTCTCAAGAGTCTTCTCTAGCACCACAATTAAAAAGCATCAATTCTTCAACACTCAGCCTTCTTTATGGTCCAGCTCTCATATCTATACATGACTATTGGAAAAACCATTTGTTGGCAAACTGATGTCTCTGCTTCTGAATACACTATCAAGGTTTGTCATAGCTTTCCTTCCAAGGAGCAAGTGTGTTTTAATTTCATGGCTGCAGTCACCGTCCGAAGTAATTTTGGAGCTCAAGAAAATAAAATCTGTCAGTTTCCATTTTTTCTGCTTTTACTTGCCATGAAGTGATGGGGCCAAAGGTCATGACCTTAGTTTTTTGAATGCTGAGTTTTAAGCCAACTTTCTCACTCTCCTCTTTCATTCTTATCAAGAGGCTCTTTAGCTCCTCTTTGCTTTCTACCTTTACAGTAGTATCTGCTTATCTGAGGTTGTTGATAGTTCTTCCAGCAGTCTTGATTCCAGCTTGTGAGTCATCCAGCCTGGCACTGTGCATAAAGTACTCTGCATATAAGTTAAATAACCAGGGTGACAATATATAGCTTTGTCATACTCCTTTCCCAATTTTGAACCAGTCCATTGTTCATGTTCGGTTCTCACTGTTGCTTCTTGACCTGCATACAGGTTTCTCAGGAGACAGGAAAGGTGGTCTGGTATTCCAAGAATTTTCCAGTTTGTTGTGATCCACATACTCAAAGGCTTTAGCACAGTCAGTGAAGCAGAAGTAGATGTTTTTCTGGAATTCTCTCACTTTCTCCATGATCCAGCGTATGCTGGCAATTTGATCTCTGGTTCGTCTGCCTTTTCTAAATCCAGCTTGAACATCTGAGAGTCCACGGTTCACGTACTATTGAAGTCTGGCATGGAGAATTTTGAGCATAATCTTGCTAGTGTGTGAGATGAACCTAATTACTGCACAGTAGTTTGGACATTCTTTGGCATTGCCCTTCTTTGGGATGGTTTTGATCACTGACTCCTATACAATGATACAAACTTCCATCTATAGTTCTTCAGGCACTCTGTTTATTTATCACCTCTGCTGTATCTATTCGTCACCTCCACTGTATCTCATGAGGTATTTGACTTTGATTTGAATCAGCTGTATGTATGCATCTCTCCCCTCCTTTTTGAGCCTCCCTTCCCCCTCACCTCCTATCCCACCCCCTTGTGTCATCACACAGCCCCAAGCTGAGCTCCTCTTCTAGACAGCAGCTTCCCCCTAGTTATCTATTTCACAGATAATGGTGTATATGTGTCAGCGCTACCCTCTCAGTTCATCCGGAACTTGGCTCATACTTAATACCTTCCTTTTGCTCTTCATCAGCTTCAAATGTATCAAGATGTCCTCAGGGCAAAAGAACTGATTTAGCTCTCTGATTAGAAGGAACACTCTCTGCCTAGGCCTCGCTCATTTTGAAATGCTGACATTCATGGGGAAAATCACTCAAGTTCTCTCTTTACTTCCTGTGCTTAATTAAGTGGCTCTGCAGGTGACTCAAGCCTTTTATTTTGCAGAATGACATCAGACTTATTTTCCATTTTAATAGCCTGGTTACTTCATTGATTTTTTAAAAAATCCAATTTCACTTTCTAGAGCAGTTGTTTCTTTTACCCCCCTCCACCCCAGGACATGTTAACTCCCTCAGTGGCTAAACTCCAATCGTCATAAGTACCTCCATTTTTTTTGAGTCCAGGGTCCAAAATCAGAATTTGAAGAAGAAATTAGGGCTGTAATTTTTTTTTTCTGATTACCTACATAATTTCACCAAGTGATGGAGTTATTACTATAATTAGCAATCTGATGCTATCTGACCGGCCTCCTCAAGTCCTGGGGGTAGCATGTGGGTCCCTGCAAGAAGCTACAGCTGCTCTGAGAGCCCTTCTTTCCCGCAGGGACCCCTCCCCTCTCATCAGTTGCCCCTATCCATTTTCATAGGATGATCCCAAACTTATATACTTGTTTCCGGCTTCTTCAGATTTTATCAGGCAACCATGTGACACTTATTCATCTGGAAATGAATTGTCAATGCTGTTTGGTGGATTCTGTAGTTTTTTAGGGAGACACAAGAATTAGTCATCTTACTGTAACCTGTTTGGACTCAGCAAAAGCAGACGTCTCACTTGGCATGTGGCATTTATTGCCTGTGTATCTTCAGTTTATGTTTTTATCTGCTACGATCCTTGGGTGAACTAGGTGATTTCGTTTTCTGCCCTTGCTGAGAGGTTTTCCTCCGTTGCCTCCTCATGACCTGCTTCAGTTTCCTGAAACCAGCCATCCTGATTAGAGCAGGGAGGGCCCTCATTCTGGGCCCTATGGAGCCACCGGGTGCCTCTGTCCATGGGATTCTCCAGGCAGGAATACTGGGGTATGCTGTCATGCCCTCCTCCAGGGGATCTTTCTGATCCAGGGACTGGAAACTTCATCTCTCACATCTCTCGCATTGGCAAACAGGTTCTTCGCCACTAACACCACCTGGGAAGCCCCATAAATAGTAATGTGTGTCTGTCTGTTAATCTCAAATTCCCAATTTGTCCCTCTCCACCTTTCCCCTTTGGTAACCATGAGTTTGTCTTCTAAGTCTGTGAGTCTATTTGGTAAATAAATTCATTTGTATCATTTTTTAGATTCCACATGTAAGTGATAGAACATGGTTTTTATCTTTCTCCTTCGACTTACTTCTCTGAGTATGATCTGTGGTCCACCCACGTTGCTGCAGATGGCATTATTTCATTCTTTTTATGGCTGAGGAATATTCCTTTCTATATATGTACCACCTCTTTAACCATTAGTCCATTGATGGACATTTAGATTGCTTTTGTTTTTGACTGCTGTAAATAGTGTTGCAATGAACATCGGGGTGAAAACGCTTTTTTTTCCAACCTTGGATATGGATCCCCAAGTGTTCATTTATTAATATGATGATTCTTTAAACTGCTCAGATCCGTTTTTTTAACACATCATACACTTTGCAGCGTATCTGCATGATGTATTTCACAATGAAAGCCATTTATAAGGAGCATTCTTGCCATGACTACCTCCTCGCCGATTCTCCAGGGCCAGGCAGGCTTGCGGTCTGAGGAGGACACCCCTGTGCCACTGCTGCCACCTTCCTGCCTTCACACTGACCCAAGCCCCATCAAGTCCTGGCCTCGGGCACAAAGCCACTTTCTGGATACCCCACGGTCTTCTCCCTTTCCCACTGTGGAGCACAATACTGTTGCTGATGTTCAGTCACTAAGTCATGTCTGACTATTTGTGACCCCATGGACTGCAGCATGCCAGGCTCCCCTGCCGTTCACTTTCTCCCAAAGTTTGCTCAAGCTCATGTCCATTGAGCTGGTGATGCCATCCAACCATCTCATCCTCTGCTGCCTCCTTCTCCTTTTGCCTTCAATCTTCCCCAGCATCTGGGACTTGATTTGGAAACAAGAATGTATTACAGAGAACTTTTCTTCCAAAATTGGAATCTCCCCTCATCCCAAGTTTCTGCCCAGTCTGGTGAGTCTGTTTAGGAAGGCATGATGACTTTCTAGAACGTGCACGGGACCAAGTGACCACCAGAAAGTGCCCAAGGTTGGGAGTCAGGCAGCCTGAGCTGCCCCTCAGCTCTGCCCCTCATGGGTGGCACACCTGTTTCTTCCTCCACTCTCCTTGGGTGTCTCTTCCAGGACTGAGCGACACCTTTGCTCTCTTGCACTTGACCTTCCAGGTCATCCCTCCACCTCCATTCAGTGTGCCATCCCCGGATTACCTACTCCACCCTTCTCCCTGCTCAGGGCTCCCCTGGCCTCACCTTTGCCCTGACTGTGAACTTGGTGAACATCCCTTGACAGTTGTGGATTCTTTCTGCGAAATGATCAACGCCGAGGAAAGTCTGGGTGAATGAATATTTAAACTACCATCTCTAAGTTTACACAGTTGATCACTGGGCTGGCCTCAAGAGCCCTTCATGGCCTTTTGGACCCTGAAGCTGGGTCATTGATCCCACTGACCAGACATACACTTTCCCTTTGAAGTGTCTACAAGGTGGATGTATTGAACCAAAGCTAACCTGTGGATGAGTGGGAGGGGGCATTTGAATATTAGTTGGTTGCAGCCCATGCTTAGTTTGGCAAACATTATTTTTTTTTTTACTTTAACATTCAGTAAGAGTTTATTAAGTGAATTATGTTCTCTCTAGTTTCTGTTCCACAGTTCCAAATAAATGGTGACATGTTGACAAGTGATAAAAGTAATGAAGATATGAGAAAATGGCCATAGAAAATTGTGGTCTAATTGAGACCACATTAAAAATTTAACATTAAGTTATCAGTACCTTCTAACTGGAATATCTGTCCTGTGTGTCTGCAGATCCTTAATGAGGATCCCAGCTCAGCTAGCAAGGGCAGGGGCCATCGGCTTGGACCTGCTCTCCCATCCATGGGATAGAGCCTGGTGTGGATGCCTTAGATGAGCCTGTGTGTACACCCTGCCCCTGACAATACCTGTGTGCTCTTATGCAAGCTGAGCAGCCTGACCGAGCCTTCATTTCACCAAGCATTGTATGGGGATAACAATCTCCACCTCACGTAGTTGACAGGGCTTACGCGGGGTCACCGAGGTCTCCCACCAGCCCAGCACTTCGGTGGTCCTCAGGCTGCGTCAGTTTCCTCCTGCCGCCCTCTATCTGTCTTTGCGCTGCGCTCCAGGGGGAACTTACTGTGTAAAGGACACTGTGCACACGCCTGTGTGCTCAGCTGCTCAATCGTGTCCGACTCCTTCTGACTCCATGGACAGTTGCCCACCAGGCTCCTCTGTCCATGGGCAAGAATATTAGAGGAAGTTGCCATTTCCTCCTGCAGGGGATCTTTCCAATCCAGGGATCAAACCCACGTCTCCTGCACTGGCAGGGGGATTCTTTACCACTGTACCACCTGGGAAGCCAAAGGAACATGACGCTACCAGGACATCCAGGATTGGCCAGTGTCTTCGATGATCCCAGAAACTAGGAAGTCCCAGACCCAGAACCCATTCTGTTCTCTCACTTTGTGGCCTCGGTCAGGGGACTACCCTGTCCTCGGAAGCCTGAGGCAAGCACTTTACCCAGCACCCTGGCCTCATGCAAAGAGCCCCGACTGAGGTCTGAAACCACAGCAGTTGAGAGCCAGGAGCCACTGAGCCTGAACCTAAATTCTGTGGAGGCAGAAATAAACCTCCACTAGCTTTGTTCATAGGAGAAGGCAATGGCACCCCACTCCAGTAGTCTTGCCTGGAAAATCCCATGGGTGGAGGAGCCTGGTAGGCTGCAGTCCATGGGGTCGCACAGAGTCGACAAAAGTATTAAAAGGCAGAGATATTACTTTGCCTACAAAGGTCCATGTAGTCGAAGCTATGGCTTTTCTAGTAGTCATTTATGGATATAAGAGCTGGACAAGTAAAAAGGCTGAGCACTAAAGAATTGATGCTTTCAAACTATGTTGCTGGAGAAGACTCTGGAGAGTTCCTTGGACTGCAAGGAGTTCAAATCAGTCAATTCTAAAAGAAATCAACCCTGAATATTCATTGAAAGAACTCATGCTGAAGCTGAAGCTCTAATACTTTGGCCATCTGATGCGAAGAGCTGACTCATTGGGAAAGACCCTGATCCTGGGAAAGATTGAAGGCAGGAGAAGAAGGGGATGAGAGAGGATGAGATGGTTGGATGGCATCACTGACTCAATGGACATGAGTTTGAGCAAGCTCTGGGAGCTGGTGAAGGACAGAGAAACCTGGCGTGCTGCAGTCCATGGGGTCACCAAGAGTCAGACACGACTGAGTGACTGAACAGCAAAAGAAAGAGGCCAGGGCGGCCAGCACCTCTGCCCAGGGTGGCCAGCACATCTTCCCAGGGAGGCCAGCACCTCTGCCCAGAGCGGCCAGCACCTCTGCCCAGGGCGGCCAGCACCTCTGCCCAGGGCGGCCAGCACCTCTGCCCAGGGCGGCCAGCACCTCTGCCCAGGGCGGCCAGCACATCTGCCCAGGGGGACAGCACATCTGCCCAGGGAGGCCAGCACCTCTGCCCAGGGAGGCCAGCACCTCTGCCCAGGGGGGCCAACACCTCTGCCCAGGGCTGCCCAGTTCATTGGCATCACAGCCCACTTAACAAGACCTTTTGGTTGCCCTGTGACTTCCTAAATATCCTTCAAGTTGGTTTTCGGTCATTTCCCTTGGATAGTTATTTCCCTATGATAGCAATGAACAGCTTCATGGGGATCCCCTAAGTGAAGCCAGGTAAATTTTAGAACTGTACTTAAAAAGTAAAATGGCACACTGTGAAGAGCACACTGTGGACAGAGCCTGTGATGGCCAAGTGGAAGTGTTAGTCGCTCAGTCATGTCTGACTCTTTGTGACCCCATGGACTGTAGCCCACCAGGCCCCTCTGTCCAAGGGATTCTCCAGATAAGATACTGGAGTGGGTAGTCATTCCCTTCTCCGGGGAATCTCCCTGACCCAGGGATCAAACCAGGGTCTTCTGCATTGCAGGCAGATTCTTTACCATCTGAGCCACCAGGGAAGCCCATTGGTGATAAAAGATGCCAGCAAAATGATGGCAGGGTCTGTTCTGCTGTCCGCCAGGCTCGCTGCCCGCCTGGACTGTGCACAGATGAGATGAGGGCCTCTGTGCCCTCGGGTTTCCTTCCTCCCGAGAAAGTCTCACAGATTCCATTATTCGGTCACAGTTTTGTACAAAGCTTAGAAACAGTCAAGTCAAATAGTCTTCAGGTCGACAGCCAGGATTGATGTGGGAATAACATCCCCAACTAAAAGTTCA
The DNA here is from genome assembly GCA_006408675.1 of Madoqua kirkii. Taxonomy (NCBI): domain Eukaryota; kingdom Metazoa; phylum Chordata; class Mammalia; order Artiodactyla; family Bovidae; genus Madoqua; species Madoqua kirkii. Next base: position 16,916 of record SJYC01143424.1, read on the forward strand.
GCTCAGGGCTGAGCAGCAGGGCTGTAGCCGATCTGTCCTCAGTGGGGATGGGTGGATGCTCTGAAGGTTCCATCCTCAGACTGGCCATCAGCTGCGCTCCTTTGCTACCTTTGCCTTTGGAAGTTTATTCATGCTTCCTGGACTCTGGAGCTTGTCCCTATCATGACCTCCCCAACCAGAGAAGCCTCCTGGCCAGGCAAGTCATCATCTCGGGGTCAGCTATCACCTGCAAAGTTGGAGGCCAAGAGCATCATGTGAGCTTAGACTCATCCTGGACGCTGCCTGAGTCCAGGCTGCACGTGTTTCTGGTACTTGGCACCTGCCACAGTGCCTGGTGCACAGTACGGCTGTTTCTCTTTTAGTAGCAGAGGGATGGGACATGTTAGAGCTAGAAGGCAAGGCCAGCACCTCTGCCCAGGGAGGCCAGCACCTCTGCCCAGGGGGGCCAACACCTCTGCCCAGGGCTGCCCAGTTCATTGGCATCACAGCCCACTTAACAAGACCTTTTGGTTGCCCTGTGACTTCCTAAATATCCTTCAAGTTGGTTTTCGGTCATTTCCCTTGGATAGTTATTTCCCTATGATAGCAATGAACAGCTTCATGGGGATCCCCTAAGTGAAGCCAGGTAAATTTTAGAACTGTACTTAAAAAGTAAAATGGCACACTGTGAAGAGCACACTGTGGACAGAGCCTGTGATGGCCAAGTGGAAGTGTTAGTCGCTCAGTCATGTCTGACTCTTTGTGACCCCATGGACTGTAGCCCACCAGGCCCCTCTGTCCAAGGGATTCTCCAGATAAGATACTGGAGTGGGTAGTCATTCCCTTCTCCGGGGAATCTCCCTGACCCAGGGATCAAACCAGGGTCTTCTGCATTGCAGGCAGATTCTTTACCATCTGAGCCACCAGGGAAGCCCATTGGTGATAAAAGATGCCAGCAAAATGATGGCAGGGTCTGTTCTGCTGTCCGCCAGGCTCGCTGCCCGCCTGGACTGTGCACAGATGAGATGAGGGCCTCTGTGCCCTCGGGTTTCCTTCCTCCCGAGAAAGTCTCACAGATTCCATTATTCGGTCACAGTTTTGTACAAAGCTTAGAAACAGTCAAGTCAAATAGTCTTCAGGTCGACAGCCAGGATTGATGTGGGAATAACATCCCCAACTAAAAGTTCAGCTCAGGGCTGAGCAGCAGGGCTGTAGCCGATCTGTCCTCAGTGGGGATGGGTGGATGCTCTGAAGGTTCCATCCTCAGACTGGCCATCAGCTGCGCTCCTTTGCTACCTTTGCCTTTGGAAGTTTATTCATGCTTCCTGGACTCTGGAGCTTGTCCCTATCATGACCTCCCCAACCAGAGAAGCCTCCTGGCCAGGCAAGTCATCATCTCGGGGTCAGCTATCACCTGCAAAGTTGGAGGCCAAGAGCATCATGTGAGCTTAGACTCATCCTGGACGCTGCCTGAGTCCAGGCTGCACGTTTTCTGGTACTTGGCACCTGCCACAGTGCCTGGTGCACAGTACGGCTGTTTCTCTTTTAGTAGCAGAGGGATGGGACATGTTAGAGCTAGAAGGCACAGGAGCTTTGCTTGGATTTCATGAAGCTAAGAAAGTGACAGTGGGTCACTAATATCACACAGCTGGTTAGGGACCACGCTTGAAGCATTTCAGGATGGATCTGGCATGCAGCCAGCACATTTTTATTGAGCTGTACAAAGTACCAGACACTGTGTTTGAGTTGAAGGTCCAGTCCAGAATAAAACTGTCTGGAGAAAGAGAAATCCTGTCTGGAGAAGGAGAAATACCATCTGACATCCCTTATATGTGGGATCTAAAAAGAAATGATGCAAGTGGACTTATAAGCAGAAGCAGACTCACAGACTTAGAGAGCGAACTTATAGTTGCCCAGGCAAAGGAAGAGGGGAAGGCATAGTTAGAGAGTTTGGGATAGACATGTATACATTGCTCTATTTAAAATGGATAACCAGCAAGGACTTGCTGTACAGTACAGGGAATTCTCCTCAATGTCATGTGGCAACCTGGGTGGGAGGGGAGTTTGGGGGAGAATGGATACATGTACATGTATGCTTGAGTCCCTTTGCTGTTCACCTGAAACTATCAAAACATTGTTAATTGGCTTATCTCAATACAAAATAAAAAGTTTTTGTTTTTTTTTTAAGAAAGGAATAAAGCTGTCTGTATTTTGCCTTTACAGGGCACAGAGTCTATTATGACAACAAAGGTTAAACAAATAAACAGAAATAAATTATGTACAGTCAGTGCTAATACAGTGGATGCCAGGTCTGGAGAGAGTTCTCTCAGGAAGTGGGGTTTAAGAGGCAGCAGTGTTGGCCATGTGGGGAAGTGAGAGGAGGGTCTTTGGTGAGAGAACAACCTGTGCAAAGGCCCTGAGGAAGTCTGCCTGCATTCTGGGAACTGGTGGAAAAAGAACAGTGGGAAGAGGCGAGGCAGAGAAGTTATGGGCCATGTCACCGAGGGCCTCGGATGGGTAGCAGTTTGGGTTTTCCGTGACATGTATCAGGACACCCCAAAAGGCCCAATGATGGTCCCACTTGCATTTTATAAAGGGCAACCAGCTACTATGCTGATTGGAGGGAAAGAGAGGGAAGCTGATGGCTCCATAGGAAGTGTTTGCACAAGCTGGTGACGGATAGTCCCTGTCACTCACCGAATATGTGATCATGACAAGCAACAGGGTCTCTCAGCTTCTGTTTCGGCCATGTGACAGGGACGGCCACGGTTCATGGGACTGCTCTAGGGGGCTGCATGCTGGCAGGCGCTGGCGCCCTGCCCAGCGCCAGTGCTGCATGCTGTCACTTCAGTCATGTCTGACTCTTTGCAACCCCATAGACCGCAGCCTACCAGCCTCCTCTGTCCACGGGATTCTCCGGGTGAGAACACTGGAGTGGGTCGCCATACCCTCCTCCAGGGGATCTTCCCAGCCCAGGGATCCAATCCATGCCTCTTGGGTCTCCTGCATCGGCAGGTGGGTTCTTCACCATTAGCGCCACCTGGGAAGCCCAGGGACTCTTCCATTTTTTCCCACCAGGCCCTTCCTCTGGCTTTTAAAAAGAAATAATTAATTAACTTGGTTGTTCTGGATCTTAGTCGTGGTTTATGGGATCTAGTTCCCTGACCAGAGATCGACCCTGGAACCCCTGCATTCACAGTGCAGAGTGTCAGCCACTGGACCACCAGGTAAGTCCCTCCTCCTAGCTTTCAACAGGAATTATTCAGGACCCAGGAAACTCAGACTTTAGACACTGGTTTCCCTCTTTGTTTTAAGATGGAGAGAAGCTCTTTATCTTAATATGGTTTGTGCTTTTTGTGTCTTGCTGGCTCAGATGGTAAAGGATCTGCCTGCACTACAGGAGACCTGGGTTTGATACCTGGGTTGGGAAGATCCCCTGGAGAAGGCATGGAAACCCACTCCAGCATTCCTGCTTGGGGAATCCCATGGACAGAGGAGCCTGGCAGGCCACAGTCCATGGGGTTGCAAAGAGTTGGATATGACTGAAGCATCTTAGCACAGCACATGCATTCTTTCTTCCCTACCACGATGTCATGAATATATTTCTCTTATGGTTGGAAAGTTTCATTTTTACATTCAGTTTTAGTCCATCTGGACTTTGTGTCTGACTGTGAAAGCCAGCTTCCCACTGCTTGTCTCTGTGACACCAAACACCTCAGGACCCTCGTGTCCCCCAAGGTAGGAGGCTAGTTTAGGGCACCTCCAAGGCCCCTTCCTAAAGTGCAGTTATGAGAACTCGGTCCTCCTCTCTTCAGCCTGAAACCACAGTGATGGTCCAGCCAATGTGAAGCTAAAATCAATCCACAGATTTCCAATAACCCTACAAAGATGCGGTCATGTTCACACAGGGTCAGCTGCCCTCCTGTCTCTCTGCCTTTTTCTCCTCCACAAATAAAACAAAGCACAATGAGGCAGGTTTCTTAATGCCCACTTCCTGGCTTTTAATTATTCCTCTTTGACATTTCAGTTTTAACCATACTGCATGTACCAAGCCAAGAGTGGAGGAGAAGCCTCCATAGCTGACTTTACTGGCATTTCTGGAAGCTCCAGTTTGCAGGACTTGTAAGTATAATCATTAAAATCTTTCAAACTTGCTCTGAAGGGGACTCTGAGAGGTACCACTTCTGTGTAGGTTAGCGATCACCTCAGTGATCTGAAAGCAAGTGTCTGATGATAATATACATATGCTGCTGCTGCTGCTGCGTCGCTTCAGTCGTATCTGACTCTGTGCGACTCCAGAGACAGCAGCCCACCAGGCTCCCCTGTCCCTGGGATTCTCCAGGCAAGACACTGGAATGGGTTGCCATTTCCTTCCCCAGTGCATAAAAGTGAAAAGTGAAAGTGAAGTCGCTCAGTCCTGTCTAACTCTCAGCGACACCATGGACTACAGCCCACCAGGCTCCTCTGTCCATGGGATTTGCCAGGCAAGAGTACTGGAGTGGGTTGCCACTGCCTTCTCTAAAATATATATATATATATATATATATATATATATATATACACACACACAAGTAAAAACCCAGTTCCAGTTTTCACCCTGATTGTTATCACAAAATGGAAGGTGGAAGACTCTATGGCAGGCCAGTTTGCTGGGGGTGACCCTGCCCAGTGGTAACAGCTCGGGATGGGGGACGGTCCGTGAAGACCCCATGGTGGAGGAAGGGCCTGATGGAAAGAAGCCAGTGTTCACAGGGGCTGTGGGGTGGTGCAAGTAAAGAAATGCACCCCAAGCTCAATTAAGGGAAAAGGGGTGCCCATGATCATAGTACAGGGGCTGAGATGGATGGTGTCTTGAGGGACTCAAGTGCTGGGAAGGAGAGTGGGAGGGTATCTGGAAAGGAAATCTCCAATCCACTGGGACCCAGATCCTGCCCAGACCAGGTGGTCTCCCCACTCTTAGTGGGAAATTCATTTAGAGAGGGAGTTTGATTGACAGTGGACTGGGCCATGGAATGCCCAGATGTTCGATCAAGCATTGTTCTGAGTCAGGTGTTTCTGAGAGGGCTTCTCTGAATGAGTTCAGTGTTTAAGATTAATAGACTGAGTAAAGCACATTGCTCTTCCTACAGGAGGTGGGCCTCATCTCATCAGTGGAAGGCTGGACTAGACCACAAAGGCTGACCCTCTCACACGGAGGGCACTCCTCCGGCTCCGCTGCCTCTGAGCTAAGACCTTGATTTTCTCCTGCCTTTAGACTCAGGATGAAGCACAGCTCTTCCTGGGTCTTACCCATGCTGGCTCTCGCAGTGGAGCTCACACTGCTGAAGCTCTGCTTCTCAGGTTCTGGCGCTTGGACCAGGAGTACATTTGCAGCCCCTTTGACTTCACTCACTGTCTCTAATTTACTGAATGCAGTTACTGGAACTTGTCAACTTCTGTAGTCATGTGAGCTGAGTCTTTATGATAAACACTCTGTATGTGTGTCCCACGGATTCTGTTTTTCTGGAGAACCAGGCAAAAGAAAGAGACCATGGAGCATGTGCTGCTTAAGACCCACCTCTGTGATGGGGAGGTAGTTCTCCGACCAGAGGACACCTGGGCTGAGCCAACACTCAAAGAGGCCTATGAGGCCATTTCACACCAGAGCCCTCCTCTGCGTTCCAGGAGCATGTTGCCTGGGTATCCATGTAACCCTGCTACTGCTAAGTCGCTTCAGTTGTATTCGACTCTATGTGACCCCATAGACGGCAGCCCACCAGGCTCCCCTGTCCCTGGGATTCTCCAGGCAAGAACACTGGAGTGGGTTACCATTTCCTTCTCCAATGCATGAAAGTGAAAGGTGAAAGTGACGTCACTCAGTCCTGTCCGACTCTTAGCGACATGTAACCTTATGTGTGCGTGTATCCAATCTTTGTGCTCCGCAAGGTCAGTGGTTTGGCTCTGGGGCCTTTGTACGTCAAGGCTTAGTCCAAGGCTGAACAATGCTCAAGTATGGCTTTTTAGTTAATGGAGTCTGAGGTGGCTGTCAACACACAGGGCCAGAGGACCCCAAGTCCCCTGACCTGTGGTGACAGAAAGGGCCTGCACCCAGGATCCTTCTCTCCCCCAGGGCAGGCAGAAAGGCCATGCCCTCTGTCCTCATTCTAAGTTAAAGCTTCGAGGTGTCCCCGTCCCCCAGGCACACAGTGCGGGGTCAGGAGGAGCTGCCCAGCCAGACTGTTTGACACCAGGGCAACTGTCCTCCAAGCCCAGCATTGGGACTTACTGTTGCTGTTTTCAAATGAGTTCAAGACTGGTAGAAACCAAAGGGGCCTCTCGAGGGCTGTGATTCTCTTTCACCTAAGACTGGCTTGCAGAAGAATGATTCCAGCCAAACCCCAGGCAGCCGCCGTCAGCCATGGGCGTGCCCTGGAGGGCCGCCGCTTGCCTTGCACTATCCCTGGATCATTCCTTTACTTCCAGAAATCTTTGTTCAGAGCCCGGTGGGAGGAGGTGTCAGCGGGAAACAAGAGGACATTGCCTCTTGCCCTGCCTGCTGCTCTGCGGGCAGTGGCAGTGCGCTGTGCCCTGGCCCCAGTGAGTTCCCGGGCCTGGGACGCATCCCCTCCAGCCCTTTCCCTTGTGCTTCTTCCTCCTTCTCCATCAATGTGTGTCCTCCTCCGTGAATAACTTGGGGACATCAGCTGTAGCGTGTATCCTGGTGGCACTAAGACACACCTTCCCCTCTCTGTTCTGATGGTCCTGCATGTCCTTGGACACCAGAGCTGCATAGACATAGGACTCTGAAGCCTGAGCACCTTTCGGTGATCTCTGATCTCCTCTCTTGATGCGATGAAAAGTTCCAGAAGAATCCAGCAGTGGGGGGACCAAAGACACTCTGTGTCCCGTATGTCCTCTCCAGGGTACCCTCACAGAGCTGCCTCTCAGTAACAGGCAGCTCTCATGCCCCCTTCACCTCCCAGCACAGCTGTGAGTCACATGTTCATGCTCCTGCTCACACTGTCCATGCGGGGGTGAACAGTGTCCCCCTAAATCCATGTCCACCCAGAACCGCAGAATGTGACCTAACATATTTTGTAATAGGGTCTTTGCAGATATGATTACTTAGGATGCATGCGTGCTAAGTCGCTTCAGTTGTGTCTGACTCTTTGTGACCCAACGGACTCTCACATACCAAGCTCCTCTGTCCGTGGGATTCTCCAGGCCAGAATACTGGAGTGGGTTACTGTGCCCTCCTCCAGAGGATCTTCTCAACCCTGGGAACAAACCTGTGTGTCTCATGTCTAATCTGCAGTGGCAGGTGGGTTCTTTACCACGAGCACCACCTGGGAAGATAAGGACTTCCTAAAGTGGCAGGTGGTGTATGCGTGATTTTATTTTGATGGTCATATATATCCAAAATACACTAACAGCTTATACTGCTCAATACCAAAACAAACCCCCCAAAAACCCACCCAAACAATGGGCAGAAGACCTAAACAGACATTTCTCCAAAGAAAACATACAGATGGCTGACACGCACACGAAAGAATGCTCAATATCGCTAATTATTAGAGAAATGAAAATCCAAACTACAGTGAGGTACCACCTCACGTCAGTCAGAATGGCCATCATCAAAAAGTCTATAGACAACGAAGGCTAGAGAGGGTGAGGAGAAAAGGGAATCTTCTAACTCAAAGGGAACCCTGGCATGCTGCCTGGCGCATGGGATGCTCAGCAAATGAAGTGACCTTCACAGGCTCTGCTGGGAGCCGTCTTGTGAGGCCTCCTGCAGGGCCCCCTCCTATGGTCTACACCACTTCCATCCTTCCTCGCCAGAACTGTCTGCATCACGGGAAGCAGCAGGCTTGTCTGGAGGGAAGGCAGAGGCCCTTCCAGGTTGCCTAGGCAACCAGAGGCCGGCTTGTGAGCACCTGGTGATGAACGACAGCTCTCCTTAGTCCCTAACTCCCGGGTCATGGTTCACACCTGGAGCCATGGCGCTGTGACCATGCTTTCACTGTTGGAGCTTTGGAATAAAGGCATGCTGGGGCACTCTGGGGCTGAGCAGGGCAGAGATACCTGTGGTGCTATGAGACTGTACTGGAGCATGCTCTCTGGAAAAGTCTGGAAAGAAGGCAAAGAGGTCTCTTGCTTTCCTGGTGGCTCAGTGGTAAAGAATCCACCTGCAGTGGAGGAGACTCAGGTTCTATCCCTGGGTCAGGAAAATCCCCTGAAAGAGGAAGTGGCAACGCATTCCAGCATTCTTGCCTGGAGAATTCTATGGACAGAGGACCCCTGGCAGGGTCCATGGGGTCGCAAAGAGTCATACACAACTGAGCGACTAACACACACAGGCCTCTTGCCTAGACAACCGCGGGAAAGATCCTCCTCCAGACTCTGTCTGCAGGAAGGGCTTGTCGAGAGACCTGTGTGCTGTGGCCCAGGGTCACCAGCACGTCCGTGGTAGAGCCACACAGACTCTATCCCAGAGCCGCAAGCACGCCTGGCCTCACTGGCATCTAGTCTGGACACCTCCCAGGTCCCCAGGCCCAGTGTGGCCCCACTTCCAGGGTCTCTTCCAAACGCAATCACCATGCCCCAGACACATGACCTGAGAATCACTCCTTCAAATAATATTCTCATTAAAATATGGGCTTCATTTGATGGATTCCTGATACTTGTGTGACAAATATCTGATATTCATTTATGGTGGATTTTTTCTTATTGTGGTAAATCTAGGTAACATAAAATTTACTATTTTAACCAGTTTTAAGTGTACAGTTTAAGGCCCACTATTTCTTTTAATAGTAAACCATTTTTTAAAAGTCTTTATTGAATTTGTTACAATGTTGCTTCTGTTTTTTATGTTTTGGTTTTTTTGGCCACAAAGCCGGGGGATGTTATCTCCCCGACTAGGGACTGAACAGGCACCCCCTGCATTGGAAGGCAAAATCCAAATCACAGGACCACTAGGGTGGTCCCAGACCTATGATTTGTAATGAACCTTAATCTGCGGACATTTAGGAAGGCTTGGATAGGTGGAGGAAGTTTACCTCTGCTCAAAGGCTATTAAAGGGCTGAATGGAGACTGAAACCCGGGCTGCCTGATCTCAAAGCTGTGCTTATCACAACGACAATGAGAGCCAAAGGAAGAACAAAAAGAAAAACAATTCATATTTATGGAGCCTTCACTGTGCGCCAGGCATGGTTCTAAGTACGTAAACAATTGTCTTCATTTATTTAATTATGCGGCTGCGTAGGGCCTCAGTTACAGCACATGGGGTCTCTCCTTGTGTTGTGTGGACTCTAGCTGTGGTGTGGGCTTGCTTGCTCCACAGCATGTCAGATTTTAGTTCCCTGACCAGGGATCAAACCTGTGACCCCCACATTGCAAGTCAGATTCTTAACCCTTGGATCACCAGGGAAGTCTCTGTTCTACGTACTTTAAATAGTATATGCATTTATAATGTCATAGATATTTATATCTAAAATATCATTTATGTATAAATATATATACAATTATATATATATACTCATATAATTCATTTATATTTGTATATATAATTTCATATATACACACGAGTATGTATATAGATCGGAGAAGGCAATGGCACCCCACTCCAATACTCTTGCCTGGAAAATCCCATGGACGGAGGAGCCTGGAAGGCTGCAGTCCATGGGGTTGCTGAGAGTTGGACACAATTCAGTGACTTCACTTTCACTTTTTACTTTCATACATTGGAGAAGGAAATGGCAACCCACTCCAGTGTTCTTGCCTGGGAGAATCCCAGGGAGGGGGGAGCCTGGTGGGTTGCCATCTATGGAGTCGCACAAAGTTGGACACGACTGACTTAGCAGCAGCAGCAGCATGCATATAGATACATCTGTGTGTATACATAAAACCTCATTTAATCCTTAGGTCACCTCTGTGAGGTGGGCCTCATTTTCATCCTAGTTTACAGACAAGGAAACTGGCCCAGTGGGTTGAGCTGCCCAGGATCACAGAAAGGGTTAGGAGCTGGGAATCTAGCCCAGACTGGCCGGGAGCTATTGCTGTCACCTCTCCCAGACCTCCTTTGTCGTGGGCTAAGAAGAGTGCATTGAGGGTCTCTATCTTGAGACCCTGCCACGGCACCCCCTGCAAACAGAGAGGCAAAGAGACTGCCCACACTGGGCCATGTATGGGACTTGGTCCCTAGACACCTCCCAGGTCCCCAGGCCCAGTGTGGCCCCACTTCCAGGGTCTCTTCCAAACGCAATCACCATGCCCCAGACACATGACCTGAGAATCACTCCTTCAAATAATATTCTCATTAAAATATGGGCTTCATTTGATGGATTCCTGATACTTGTGTGACAAATATCTGATATTCATTTATGGTGGATTTTTTCTTATTGTGGTAAATCTAGGTAACATAAAATTTACTATTTTAACCAGTTTTAAGTGTACAGTTTAAGGCCCACTATTTCTTTTAATAGTAAACCATTTTTTAAAAGTCTTTATTGAATTTGTTACAATGTTGCTTCTGTTTTTTATGTTTTGGTTTTTTTGGCCACAAAGCCTGGGGGATGTTATCTCCCCGACTAGGGACTGAACAGGCACCCCCTGCATTGGAAGGCAAAATCCAAATCACAGGACCACTAGGGTGGTCCCAGACCTATGATTTGTAATGAACCTTAATCTGCGGACATTTAGGAAGGCTTGGATAGGTGGAGGAAGTTTACCTCTGCTCAAAGGCTATTAAAGGGCTGAATGGAGACTGAAACCCGGGCTGCCTGATCTCAAAGCTGTGCTTATCACAACGACAATGAGAGCCAAAGGAAGAACAAAAAGAAAAACAATTCATATTTATGGAGCCTTCACTGTGCGCCAGGCATGGTTCTAAGTACGTAAACAATTGTCTTCATTTATTTAATTATGCGGCTGCGTAGGGCCTCAGTTACAGCACATGGGGTCTCTCCTTGTGTTGTGTGGACTCTAGCTGTGGTGTGGGCTTGCTTGCTCCACAGCATGTCAGATTTTAGTTCCCTGACCAGGGATCAAACCTGTGACCCCCACATTGCAAGTCAGATTCTTAACCCTTGGATCACCAGGGAAGTCTCTGTTCTACGTACTTTAAATAGTATATGCATTTATAATGTCATAGATATTTATATCTAAAATATCATTTATGTATAAATATATATACAATTATATATATATACTCATATAATTCATTTATATTTGTATATATAATTTCATATATACACACGAGTATGTATATAGATCGGAGAAGGCAATGGCACCCCACTCCAATACTCTTGCCTGGAAAATCCCATGGACGGAGGAGCCTGGAAGGCTGCAGTCCATGGGGTTGCTGAGAGTTGGACACAATTCAGTGACTTCACTTTCACTTTTTACTTTCATACATTGGAGAAGGAAATGGCAACCCACTCCAGTGTTCTTGCCTGGGAGAATCCCAGGGAGGGGGGAGCCTGGTGGGTTGCCATCTATGGAGTCGCACAAAGTTGGACACGACTGACTTAGCAGCAGCAGCAGCATGCATATAGATACATCTGTGTGTATACATAAAACCTCATTTAATCCTTAGGTCACCTCTGTGAGGTGGGCCTCATTTTCATCCTAGTTTACAGACAAGGAAACTGGCCCAGTGGGTTGAGCTGCCCAGGATCACAGAAAGGGTTAGGAGCTGGGAATCTAGCCCAGACTGGCCGGGAGCTATTGCTGTCACCTCTCCCAGACCTCCTTTGTCGTGGGCTAAGAAGAGTGCATTGAGGGTCTCTATCTTGAGACCCTGCCACGGCACCCCCTGCAAACAGAGAGGCAAAGAGACTGCCCACACTGGGCCATGTATGGGACTTGGTCCCTCTCACCTAATGGGAAGCATGGAGCAAACCATGTCTGGCTTAAAGCTGAGCCAGGGCAGAGAGGGAAATGCTCCAGGTACCCAGAGGCGCCAGGCCAAGGGCACCTGTGTGCCAAGTGCTCTGGGAGGACAGCCCATGGGTGTGAGGCTTCAAGGTGCCTCCCCAGTGATGAAACTATTAGTCCCTCAGTCGTGTTCGACTCTTTCTGACCCTATGGATGGCAGCCCGCCAGGCTCCTCTGTCCATGGGATTCTCCAGGCAAGAATACTAGAGTGCATAGCACTTCCTTCTCCAGGGCCTCTTCTTGACCCAGAGATCCAACCCAGGTCTCCTGCACTGCCAGATTCTTTACTGTCTGAGCCACCAGGGATGGGGCCCTCACATAAATCAAAAACCAGCTAAACCTTTGGAGAAAGTGGATTTGTGGGTAGCCTGGGCAAGGCAGTGGTGGGGAGACACTGCCAACAGTCCCCAGGTCCTTTGAGACAATTCTCCATCCTCCTGCAGGCCCTGGAATGAAGAGGAAGCAGGCAGCAGGGCCTGGCTGGGGGTGGGCACAGTCTCCCTGCAGTGGCAGACTGGCTTGCCTGCAGCAGCCCCCATGCTGAGCACCACCAGGACCAGCACAGGTCTATGAGCTGCGGGCAGCCTGTGAACAGGGCCTCCGGGGCAGGGGTGGGGAGAGGTTCCTGGCTGGAGTCTGGAGAGCCCGCTGCTCCACAGAGCCCGTGTCTGTTACCTTTCAGCTGCATCGGAACATGAGGTTTCTGGCTCAGTATTTATTTTCTGGTTCTGTCTCCTGGCCTGCGTCTCTATCCGCCGCAGCACTGGAGCTCTGGGCTTCTAGAAACATGCACCTGGGAGCAGTCAGGAAAATAAAACACAGCCAGGAGCCGTGCCCTCGGGCTCGTGGCTTGCTTCTGCTGCAGGAGCAGCTGACACAGGGCACTGTCCTGTGTGCCGCCTGCCTCTCTCCCTGGACACAATGCTGTAACCATTTAGGGGGTTTCCTAGGGCCTTTACAGAAACCTTCTATTTTAATGGGACCTTCTAAGAGAGCATGAGATGTTTCTCTTTGCTCCCTTCAACACATAGCAAGATACAGGAGGAGCAAAGTATCTGCCTTTTCTTCTCTGGTACCCAGGCCCTCACTAGCTTATATCCAGCAAAGCTCTTGACCTTGAAGCTTCCTCTCCTGGCTACATGGCTGAGAAGCAGGAGGTGGGCATGAAGATGGGTCTGGGAGGGGCCCTTCTCTGCTCTGCCCAGCTCCAGGCCCCACTCACAGAGAGAGGGGGGCCTGAAGACCAAAATAAAACACAGCCAGGAGCCGTGCCCTCGGGCTCGTGGCTTGCTTCTGCTGCAGGAGCAGCTGACACAGGGCACTGTCCTGTGTGCCGCCTGCCTCTCTCCCTGGACACAATGCTGTAACCATTTAGGGGGTTTCCTAGGGCCTTTACAGAAACCTTCTATTTTAATGGGACCTTCTAAGAGAGCATGAGATGTTTCTCTTTGCTCCCTTCAACACATAGCAAGATACAGGAGGAGCAAAGTATCTGCCTTTTCTTCTCTGGTACCCAGGCCCTCACTAGCTTATATCCAGCAAAGCTCTTGACCTTGAAGCTTCCTCTCCTGGCTACATGGCTGAGAAGCAGGAGGTGGGCATGAAGATGGGTCTGGGAGGGGCCCTTCTCTGCTCTGCCCAGCTCCAGGCCCCACTCACAGAGAGAGGGGGGCCTGAAGACCCTAACCTGGTTAGCCATGTGGGGGGCTGGCTGTGCTTCACTGCCATGAAGAGGCAGACAGGGCTTAATGCTCCCAGCTTACAGAGGATGAAAGACCCCTGCCCCAATGCTGGACACCCTTCTGGCAGCATCACATACCCATTGGGTGTTTGCAGACTGGCGCGGGTAAGTATGGGGTGTGCAAAGGCCCTGTTTGTTTCAAGCCTAGCTCAGATCACAGTGGAGCTGCACATCATGGGAAACTTTGCTTCATGCCTCTGGGTCCTCACTTTTAGATCTAAAGAAAGGGCTGGTCTACTATTTACAATAGCCAGGACATGGAAGCAACCTCAATGTCCATTAACAGAGTAATGAATCAAAATGATGTGGTACATATACACACAATGGAATATTACTCAGCCATAAAAAAGAATGAAAACAATGCCATTTTCAGCATCATGGATAGACCTAGAGATTGTCATACTCTTTGAAGTAAGTCATACCGGAAGACAAATATCATATGATCTCTTATATGTGGACTTTAAAAAATATAGTACAAATAAACTCATTTTAAAAACATAGAGTCACAGATATAGAAAATAATCTTATGGTTACCAGGGTGGTTGTGGGGTAGATATTGGGAGATTGGGATTAACATATACACACTACTATGTATGAAATAGATAACTAATAAGGACCTGCTATATAGCACAGGGAACTTGACTCAAAACTCTGTCATATATTGGAAAAGATTCTAAAAAAGAGTGGATTTATGCATATGTATCACTAATTTATTTTTCTGTGCACCTGAAACTAACACAACATTGTAAATCAATCACACTCCAGTGAGAATATATATTCTTTATATAACAGAGTTATATAAACTCCAAGAGCTGACTCAGTGGAAAAGACCCTGATGCTGGGAAAGACTGAAGGTTAGAGGAGAAGGGGACGACAGAGGATGAGATGGTCAGATGGCATCACCGACTCAATGGACATGGGTTTGGGTAAGCTTCAGGAGTTGGTGATGGACAGGGAGGCCTGGCGTGCTGCAGTCCATTGTATCACAGTCGGACCCCACTGATCGACTGAACTAAACTGATATGTATATAAAGGATGGGCTAATCGTGCACATCCTGACAGAATGGTTGGGAGATGAGGAGATAAGGCATCTATGGTGGGACTCTGCACAGACTGGGGGACCATGTAAGTGCACAGCTCTCTCAGGAAAGAAGCTACATCAGGCTATACTTGTGATGTATGCTCACCTGCTAGACTAAATTTCAAGTCTGAAACATGGTCATTGTCCAACCAACTCAACAGCCCCTGAGAATCCAGAGCAGTCTGGCCTTCTGTGATGTCAGTAGAGAAGCAAGCTGGGCTCTGGCTAGGAGTGTGGATGCCCCAGCCAGCAGCAGCCTGAGGTTTCCAGAACTGACCCCAAGAGAGGGGCCCAGTACCACCCACCTCCCAGCACTGCCACACAAACGTGTATACCGACAGAGATGTGTGTGTCACACTCATTCACACACACACAGACAAATCCATCCATACACAGAAACACACTCACACCCATGTTCACACAGACATGTGCACAGACACATCCATTCACATAGACATTCACACATGTTCACATCAGATACACACACAGGCATGCAAATTCACACACATACAGTGAAAGGGGAACTGTTAGTCACTCAGTCATGTCCGACTCAGTGACCCCATGGACTGCAGCCCACCAGTCTCCTCTGTCTGTGGGATTTTCCAGGCAAGAGTACTGGAGTGGGTTGCCATGCCCTCCTCCAGGGGATCTTCCCCATTGACCCAGGGATTGAACCCAGGTCTCTTGCACTGCAGGTGGATTCTTTACCATCTGAGCCATACCACACTCATTCACATACATATTCACGCATGTATACATAGACACAACTGCACACATACATGCACAGATTGACTTTCACATATTCACACACAGAGGCACATAAACAGATGTGAAAATTCACACACACACATATACAGAAACTCAAACTCACTCATGTGTACACACGTACACACAGACACACAGTTCACACATAAACATGTCTACACATACAAACACTCAGACACATACACATATGCATAGGCACAAACAGACACGTTCACTCAAGTGCACACACATACACATATAGACGCTCACACACACCATCAACAGGACCTGGCTGACACACAGCGTTGGCCTTACTTTTAAAAACTCAGACCTCTGCCATCACGCCCTCCTGCTTCCCTCAGATGCCAAGAGGTATGCCCCAGGGCCTCCTTCGAGCAGTGGAGGGCCCAGGTGGGGTACTTCTGGGAGGACTCAAGGGACAGCACAGTCATGGGGCGCTGTCCAGCTGGGCTTTGCGGCCTCAGGCCTCTTGCCCTGCAGCCACACACATCCCTCCGTGTGCGGCAGGCCCTGGAGCCACGGAAGGAACTGCAGTGTTGGATCTGCTCGCCCACTGGCCAGGCCTAGTATGGCACTCGCTATGACTGGTTGCTTCCTGAGCCACCAGCGTGGGGCGGCCACTGCTCAGCCCTGCCTGCTGCAGGCTCCGGAGCGGCTGTCCAGAGGGCCCACTAGCTGCCATGTGAGGGCCCTGAAGCTGGTGCAGTGAGGTCGCAGGCGTGATGGACGAGAGACTGGCTAACGGCTCCTGTAATCTTAGGAGATGAGTCAAAGGGAAAGCAAGGTAAAACCAAGGTGTTTGGGGCCAGGAGCCTCCTTCCCACCCCTGTCCCTACAGTCGTGTGATGCTCTTCAGCAGGGCAGACACATAGCCTGTCCCTCCCTTCATGGCCTGGTTCCATCCCTGCCTCCCGCAGTCTGTCAGGTTGGCAGGGTACTTTTGTTCAATGGCTGTTTCACCCTTAATCTCATAAAGCCAGTCCATAAAGTCATTACCTGCCGAGGGAGGACAGAGAGCAGCAGGACAAATAGACGTGCACCCAGGCATGTACACACGCACACAGACGTAATCATTAGTATGCTGGGGGCAGTTCATGGCAATGGAGGAAGTGAAATACACTCTTTGGAGAGAAAACCCAGCCGACCATTGCCATCATACAAGAGAGGAAGCCCATGGTGAGTGCCCTGTGGTCTGCAGATGGGGGCTTCCTGGGGGGCCTAGCAGTAAAGAGTACACCTGCCAGTGCAGACATAAGCGATGTGGGCTCAGTCCCTGGGTTGGGAAGGTCTCCTGGAGCAGGAAATGGCAACCCACTGCAGTGTTCTTGCCTAGGAAATCCCATGGACAGAGGAGCCTGGCGGCTACAGTCCATTCCCTGAGGCCGCAAAGAGTCGGACACAACTAAAGAGACATCACAGCACACATGCACAGTCTGTAGATGAATCGCAAGATCATTTGACTTTACCCCTAAATCATCCTGGAGGGCCACCGGTGCAAGTTCCCGAGCTTTCTTGCAGACTCCACAGATCAGCAGAGAAAATAAAACAACCTTTCTCCGACTCAAAACCACAATGTGGAAAAGTCTCTCCCAGTTGGAAAGAGGGAGGGGAGCGAGGGGCAGGAGCCAAGGAAATTTCTTCAAGAAGAAAGTAAAAAAGGAACCCTCATAACTCTTTCCCCAAACTGACAAATTTGACTTGTCAGATGCAGGTCCAGCTTATGGACAGCCCACTCACAGCCGATAATCTCCATGGTAACTGTTCTGTCACATGGCGCCACAGCAGCATGGAGATGGCCCTGCTGGCAGATCCCACGAAGTCAGCCTAACTAAAAGTGTGGAACAGAGACCTCAGTTTAAATCATCGGCAGATGTTCTTAAAGAAGAATGAAGATGCTCTAGAGTCTTCTCTTTCCATTCATGTGCCTAGATCGGGCTGGGTGGGGTTGGGGGGCGGAGCTGCAACCTGGTACCCGCTCATCCTTTGTCCTGATTATCTCCCAAATACCAAGCGGCACTCTAAGGGCGGTCTCTGTGGCACCCTGTCCAGAGGAAAACTTTAATTCTTCTCTTGAGGCTTTTAAAATATCAGAAATTGTGAGAGAGTCAGGAATATGCCTTTGAAGGATCCCAATAGCTCTTTTAAGACGATAAATTTCTACTTCTTTAATTTCCCACTTCTTCTGTCTGAAAAATACAGATATGATGTATTGAAAGCTCTCCATCTGTGATGACATTTTGTCCTCATATAAGAAAATGCTGTCTCCTTCCCAAGAAGTATCTCTTTAATGTAGGTCTGGTGACTTGATGAAAGTGGAAAGAGGTTAATGTTCATAGGCTCAAGGAGTGAGATGCCTTTTGGCTGCTCAGAACCTCTGTGTCTTGTTGCAGTGAGGAAGTGACTGGATGGCTGGCGGCCCAGCCCGTTCACGGTCAGGGGCTGCCCCTTCCACTGCCAGCCTCGACACGCGGGAGTCTGTGCCCAGCCCACTCAGGCAGCTTCGCTTGTTCCAGACTCCAGCATTTTGCTCTGTCTGCCCTGGGACAATTGCCCCATTGTCTCCAGGTTAATAGAGTTTCTGGTCACAACACAATGATTTCAAACATCTCTTGGACCCCTTTACCATTCATCTGGGACAGACTGGTCCATCAACTGTCCAAACTGCCTCCTCTGAGTGGATTCTGCAGTACCTGTGAGCCTGGGGGCAGGGGGGCAACCCCAGCTGGAAATTAAACTGTGTGTGAGGGTGCCTGAGCCATGGAAATGAACAAAAACCTCCTAAATGAGAACAGGCAAAGGCTGTTTGCATGGTTGCGTGCTCAGCCACTCAGTCATACCTGACTCTTTGTGATCTCATAGGCTGTAGCCCACCAGGCTCCTCTGTCCATGGAATTTTCCAGGCAAGAATACTGGAGTGGGTTACCATTTCCTCCTCCAGGGGATCTTCCTGCATTGGCAGGCCAATTCACTGCACCACCTGGGAAGCCCCAAAGGCTATTTAAAGGGAGCTCATCCTAGCAAGTGGGTCAGACACCATCACTTGTGTTTGGCATCATGGAGGCAGGCAGGGCTGGAAAGGAGCTTCATGGAGGAAAAGAGGGAGGGTTCCATGGGTGCCCTTCTTGAAGGCTGTTTTAGGGGGAAGCTGGAGGTGGCAACTAACTGTAGGAAAGACATCCTTGTGGGGTAGATTAGGGCTTTCTCTTAAAGATCCTAGGTCGGAAGCAGGGACAGCAGTTAGGGAAACTGTCAGTTATTATCAAGCCCTGACATTTGGGGCCAATGGCTATGGTTTAACTTGCTACAGATGGTGGGTCTGAGTTCTATCTTACCTATGGTCTGGCCATTATCCATATATATGTTCAGTCTCAGAGTGTATACAAGACTGTCTTCTTCTAGAACCTGCTTGAAACTCTTAAGAAGTTGAACAGGTCAAGGGTGGCAGAAGGAAAGTCATCTTTTTGGAAATAGTGGGAGGTGGAAATTCAGGGTGCTTCTGAGATAACTGAATTCGAGAGAGACTACAGCAACTGCTTGGTGCAGGTGAAGTCTGCCTCATGGTCAGTGGCCTTTCTCAGGCATTGTGGGGATTGAGGGATCTATGTTAGAGGCCAACTTTGGATCTCACCTTGGACCAGAATGAAAACCATGAAATAGATCAAGATAGTCTCCAGACACACCTACCTGTCTCTTCGGGGCTCCCAGGTGGTACATTGGTAAAGAACCCTACGGTGAGTGCAAGAGGCACAGCAGATGTGAGTTCAATCCCTGAGTCCGAAAGATCCCCTGGAGGTGGAAATGGCTATCCATTCCAGTATTCTTGCTAGAAAATCCCATGGACAGAGGAGCCTGGTGAACCACAGTCCATGTGGTGGCGGAGTTGGACACACCAGAACACATACACTCTTTATCTTTCCTCCCCACTCTGTCCCACCCCAGGGAACCGGCTTACCACCAAACCACCACAGGTCCAACTTCAGTACCTTATCTTCAGACTTACTGCCTTTTTCCAAGGGAAGAATTGTTGAGAAGGCTCCTCTATTTTTAACCAGGAGACAAAGCCCAAAGACAAGAACTCCGTCCCTGGTTCTGGACTGTCACACCCCTGGCAACAGTTGGTGGGTTCTGAGCTGCCGTGGTGCAGACAGCAGCCAACTGTGCCCACCTGTCAGGCGGGTGACAGTGTTTCCAGAAGTACTCCTTGTTTAGACAAGGAGTTTCTGTCCCCAGTAACATGCCTTCAAGCAGCAAAATGATTCTCGACCTTTCCAGAGGTCACAGACTGGAGGCTTGGGGAACATATTCAGTCTGGAGATGTATTTTGCTTGGCCCATGTGTGTTTTAAGCTTTTAGATTACTTGTCAAGATTTAAAAATCAGGAGCTTGCCTTGCACATGAAAAGAAGCTGTGTTTCCAACTTCTTCTAGAAAATGGGATGATCTGGCAATGTTGGGTCATTGCTCTATCCAAGCATTGGGTATCTATCCTATCATTGGCACCTTGGCACCTCCAAGGATCCTATTTTTTTCTCCACCACAATCTCCGTTATTGAGGCTTGGACATCAGGATTCCAGTCCTGAGTTGAGGAGAGACCTGGTAGATACAGGCCTCCCTTGCCTTAGTCAGCAGGAGGATAGAACACCAGCTGGCCCTCTGGGACCACAGGGAGCCAGGAGACTTGGGGGTCCTGAAGTGATGTAGCCTCCTGCTCCCCACTGCCCCTCCCCCTGCTGTCTTTCTTCTGCCCCACCACAGACCTGCGCCTGCGAAGCAGTGAGGATGTGCGCACGGTTCTCTGTGAGGCTCAGGAGGCAGCCATGCCTGAGATCCAGGAGCAGATCCACGACTACAGGTGTCAGGCGCCCAACCCCCTGCTCCCTCCTTGCCTCCTCGCCCCTTTTCTTTCCCCTGGGTGGGTGTGTGTGTGCGTGCGTGTGTGTGTGTGTGTGCGTGCGTGCACAGGCATGTGAGACCCATTCCCCCTGACCCCTCTGGCCAAATTCATGTTGAAACGCTAACTCCCAATGTGATGATACAAGGAGATGGGGCGCCTTAGAAGCAATTTGGCCTTGATGTCAGAACTCTCGTGAACAGGATTAGTGCCCTTATAAGAGAGACAATGCTAGAGGGTCTCTCAACCTCTTTCTGCTCTGTGAAGATATAATGAGAGTACAGCAGTCCAAACCCTCTCCTGGGCATATATCTGGAAAAAAACGATATATAATTTGAAAAGACACATGTAGCTCAGTGTTCACTGTAGCACTATTTACAGTAGTCAAGACATGAACGCAACCTAAATGTCCATCAGCAGAGGAATGGGTAAAGGAGATGTGGTACATATACGCAGTGGAATGCTTGTGTGTGTGTGTTGAGTCGCTTCAGTCAAGTCTGACACTTTGTGATCCTAGGGACTGTTGCCTGGCAGGCTCCTCTTTCACAGGACTCTCCAGGCAAGAATACTGGAGTGGGCTACCATGTCCTTCTCCAGGGGATCTTCCTGACTGCTCACTTCCAAAGAGAACAGGTTTGCCCTGAGAGACAGAGATTTGCTTCCCTCCTCAAATTTTAGGCCTAAGATCAAAGTAATAAGGACTCATGCCAAAAAAGAGAACCTAACGACAGATGCCTCCTGAGCTTCAGTGTATAAGACAACATTTTCATACCCAGTCAAGGCTTCTCTTGGGGTTTCAGTGGGACTGACATACAGGCATATTCAGTGTGCTAGCTTAATGCCGACCCCATCAATAGGGCCCAGTCCAGTGGAGGAGTCAGAGCGTATTCAACTCAGTGAGAAAAGTAAGTGTTAGTCAGCCAGTTGTGTCTGACTCTTTGCAACCCCATGGACTATAGCCTAACAGGATTCTCTGTCCATGGAATTCTCCAGGCAAGAATACTGGAGTGGGTAGCCATTCCATTTGCCAGAGGATCTTCCCAACCCAGGGACTAAACCCAGGTCTCCTGCATGGTAGGCAGATTCTTTATCATCGAAGCCATCAGGTTCCCCCATAAATTAAATGTAATACTCATGTTGACTTGAGACTTAATATACAGGGAATGCTACTGAGTATTTCTCCAAGGTCTCATGAGAGTTTGCCTCTTTGGGCTGTGGTGTAAAAGCCTCTTTGGAGGATGGTGTATAGGTTCTTGGGGGATAACCGTGAACTCTGAGGAAGTATAACCTTGGTCTGCTCCCCAGTAGGGAGCAGAAAGTGCTGTCTCCCCACTGCCCCGAGACTGATGAGTATCCATGGATATGAAAGGCCTCTCTGGTATCGTCTTTCAGGCTCATCCTGAGGCCTCTCTTAAGAAGACCAGGAAGCGGCAGCTGAAAAGACTGGGCTATAAACACAGAGCCCAGAGCCCAGAGGCCTTAATCCCAAGGCACTGTGCCCGCTGGTGATCCGGACGTCCTTTGATGAAAAAGAAATGAGGGACTTCCCTGGTGGTCTAGTGGTTAGAACCCACTTGCCAGTGGAGGGGACACAGGTTCAATCCCTGGTCGAGGAATATTTCACATACCATGGGACAACTAAGCCTGTATACCACAACTACTGAAGCCCACACTCAGAGCCCGAGCTCTGCAGCAAGAGAAGCCGCCGCAATGAAAAGCCCAAGCATCGCAACCAGAGGGCAGCCCCCTCTCGCCTCAGTGAGAGAAAGTGTGCAGCGACCAAGGTCTTGCACAACCAAAAATAAATGCATTAATGAATTAATGTATTAGAGAAGGAATGAGAAAATAATTTTGGAGCTACCCTCCCCGCTGGCAAAGAGCCCCTGCGGTGATGCTGAGCCCTCATCCTGTCCCATACCCTCTTCACAGCACTTTCTGGGCTTTGCTTCATTTAATTTCGGCAATAACCTATCAGATAGCTACTATTATGATTTCCGTTTTACAGATAAGGATTATTCTTAGCTCGGAGTGGCCTTAATGTTATGAAACTCCCCCAAACACTGCAGCACCTCCAAAACAGCCCCACTTAGGGTTGCATACGTGCTAGGACAAAGGCGCCAGGCCTCCCCAAGCCCCCTTCTTCTCAGGGGGGCATCACCCCACTTCCCACTTCCCCTTGATAGAACCTGGGGTCGTCACAGGCCCCCTAATCTGTGTCAGGCCCTGATGTGAGGGCTGGACAGCACTTAGCTAAGACACATGGCTCTGTTCCACCCCCCACTCTGCCCCCTCTTCCTCATATAAAGACATTTAAAACATCCAAAGCCACACGGAGCTAGCTCGGAATAGCAAAGCTGAGAGGCAAACCATGCAGAGCAAGCTTTGAGCCACTGACAAGTGCATTGTCTCTATTATAATATGATTATAGTATAGCCCAAATCTGAAAGACCACCCACTGCTTGCTTTATTGGATCCTTCCAGTAAACTGGTCATGCTGGTAGCACAGTTCCTGAAGGAAATAGAAAATGACTATTATAAACTAAATCTGGAGGCTACACCCAGCCACAACGTGGGAGGCATTTGACACAACACAACCAGAGCCTTTCTCTCCAGCCAATGTGTGCTCAGAGCTAAGGATCCAGGACTTAGCCACTAAGGCAGAAGGTAGAAGCTGGAGGAGAGGCAAAAAATGCCAGCCGGCAGCAAGAGGCAAACAGAGCAAAGAATGAAAAGGATTTAAAATACAAATAGAATTCTGACAGCTTCGAATGCCCTTGTGCAGGACTCAGGATCAGTAGGCAGGGCTTGTGGGGGCCACATTGGGCAGGGCTGGTTTGCATAATACTCAACATCAGCTAGGCTAGAAGTGCATCACTGGCCAGGCTCTTTCTTTTTTTTCTGTTGAATTAGTAATTTTATTTTATTTTTTCAAGCTTTGTATTTTATACTGGAGTATAGGCTCAGCGGTAAAGAATATGCCTGCAATACAGGAGATGCGGATTTGATACTTGGGTTGGGAACATGCTCTGGAGGAGGATATGGCAACCCATTCCAGTATTCTTACCTGGAAAATCCCGTGGACAGAGAAGCCTGACAGGCTACAGTCCATGGGGTCACAAAAGAGCCTGACACAACTTAGTGACTAAAGAACATAGACAATTCATAATGTTGTGATGGTTTCAGGTGCACAGCAGAGCAACTCAGCCACACACACACAGGCATATATTCTCCCCCAAACTCCCCCTCCCCAGGCTGCCGCGTGACCTGTGCTGCGCAGTGGTCCTTGTTGGGATCCATTCCAAATACAGCAGCACGCACGTGCGCACTCCCTGCTCCCATGCTTCCCCCTGGCAACCATAAGACCATCCTCTAAGTCTGTGTGTCTCCTTGTTTTGTAAGTAAGTTCATTTGTATCATTCTTTTTAGATTCCACATATAAGGGATGTCATATGATATTTTTCCTTCTCTGTGTGACTTACTTCATTCAGTATGACACTCTCTCAATTGGACCTGGGTCCTAAAGAAAACACTTAACCTCTGATCCTTGGGCACTGTTTCTAAAGACCAGAAATATGTAGTCACAAAAAATGCTAGAAGAATAACATGCATTTTTAAGCATTTTAAGCCATCCCTTGATGCTTGACTTCCCTGGAACTTGGCCTCCTAGGAACACCTTGACTTATAATGTGCCATTACAGACACTGACAGGGCAAGGGGGAAAGGGTTATTTTAACATTTTATTCACGATCCCATAGATTCATCTGGAGAGCACTGTCAGGATTATTTCAAACCTGAGTCTTCTTTCTTAAATATAGCGGTGTGTACATGTCAGTCCTAAACCCTCCCTCCACCCTTCCCCTCTGGTTCATAAGTGCATTCTTGAAGTCTGTGAGTCTGTTTCTTCTTTCCTAGTGATCAACATCACCTGAAAAGGGGCATTATTAACCCTTGCATGTGGGGGAACTAAGAGACATGAGCCCCCTGGCCTGGCCGAATGGGGCAGAATTCTTCACTGGGGCCCGCGTCCTCTGTAGCTGCCACTGTGGATTGACCCCCCATTCTGGAGACATCGCTTAGATTAGGTAGGGGTGGAGGAGGGAGGAAAAGGATGTGTTGCATGGGAGAGGGGAAATGGGAATGCCAGAGGGGAGACTGAGCAAGAGGAAGCTGGGATGGAAGATGAAGGAAGCCCCTACTGAGGCACTGAGGGCAGGGAAGAGCTGGGCTGGGGCAGGGAGGCGGAGAGCGGGTGGGGGCCTCCGTCAGGACCAAAACCACTGTTAACATCGGCTCAGCAAGAGAAACTGCAACAGCCTCGGGGTTCCAGATGCCTCCTCCAGAGAGTGGGGTGCAGAGCCCTTCCCCCTTCTACCTTCCCCAACCTTGCTCTCTGTAGAGGCTCTCCTGTCTCTATGCTCAAGACTCTTCTCTCATCAGCTGCTCTGTATCTGGTGTCCCTCTTGGCTTAGAAGCTGTGCGTGAACCCAGCAGCCACACAGTTCTAGGAGTTACTTCTTTCCAGTTTCCTGCACTGGTTTTCCAAGTCACCTCAGAAATGCCTTTAAAAATAAGGATCATTCTTTTTAGATTCCACATATAAGGGATGTCATATGATATTTTTCCTTCTCTGTGTGACTTACTTCATTCAGTATGACACTCTCTCAATTGGACCTGGGTCCTAAAGAAAACACTTAACCTCTGATCCTTGGGCACTGTTTCTAAAGACCAGAAATATGTAGTCACAAAAAATGCTAGAAGAATAACATGCATTATTTAAGCATTTTAAGCCATCCCTTGATGCTTGACTTCCCTGGAACTTGGCCTCCTAGGAACACCTTGACTTATAATGTGCCATTACAGACACTGACAGGGCAAGGGGGAAAGGGTTATTTTAACATTTTATTCACGATCCCATAGATTCATCTGGAGAGCACTGTCAGGATTATTTCAAACCTGAGTCTTCTTTCTTAAATATAGCGGTGTGTACATGTCAGTCCTAAACCCTCCCTCCACCCTTCCCCTCTGGTTCATAAGTGCATTCTTGAAGTCTGTGAGTCTGTTTCTTCTTTCCTAGTGATCAACATCACCTGAAAAGGGGCATTATTAACCCTTGCATGTGGGGGAACTAAGAGACATGAGCCCCCTGGCCTGGCCGAATGGGGCAGAATTCTTCACTGGGGCCCGCGTCCTCTGTAGCTGCCACTGTGGATTGACCCCCCATTCTGGAGACATCGCTTAGATTAGGTAGGGGTGGAGGAGGGAGGAAAAGGATGTGTTGCATGGGAGAGGGGAAATGGGAATGCCAGAGGGGAGACTGAGCAAGAGGAAGCTGGGATGGAAGATGAAGGAAGCCCCTACTGAGGCACTGAGGGCAGGGAAGAGCTGGGCTGGGGCAGGGAGGCGGAGAGCGGGTGGGGGCCTCCGTCAGGACCAAAACCACTGTTAACATCGGCTCAGCAAGAGAAACTGCAACAGCCTCGGGGTTCCAGATGCCTCCTCCAGAGAGTGGGGTGCAGAGCCCTTCCCCCTTCTACCTTCCCCAACCTTGCTCTCTGTAGAGGCTCTCCTGTCTCTATGCTCAAGACTCTTCTCTCATCAGCTGCTCTGTATCTGGTGTCCCTCTTGGCTTAGAAGCTGTGCGTGAACCCAGCAGCCACACAGTTCTAGGAGTTACTTCTTTCCAGTTTCCTGCACTGGTTTTCCAAGTCACCTCAGAAATGCCTTTAAAAATAAGGCTCTTCACTTTCATGCATTGGAGAAGGAAGTGGCAACCCACTCCAGTGTTCTTGCCTGGAGAATCCCAGGGACGGTGGAGCCTGGTGGGCTGCCATCTATGGGGTTGCACAGAGTTGGACACGACTGAAGCAACTTAGCAGCAGCAGCAGCAGGCTAGGAGGACATTATGCTAAGTGAAAAAAGTCAGACAGAGAAAAACAATGACTGTATGACATCACTTATATGTGGAATCTAAAAGTACAACAAACTAGTGAATGTGACAAAAAAGAAGCAGATTCACGGATATGGAGAATAAACTAGTGGTCACCAGTGAGGAGAAGGGAAGGGGAGGAAGAGGGGCAAGACAGCGCGGGAAAGGGAGGCGCAGACCCCTGGGTGTGGGACAGGCTGAAGACGCGTTGCTCAACACCGGGACCACAAGCACAATTTTTAACAACTGTAAATGGAGAGTAACCTTTAAAACTGTATAGAAATTAAAACTGTGAAGGAAAAACCGAGGCTCCACACAATCAGGAGTTCTGCTCACTACAACTCCACAAAAAAGTGGCAGGCTCAGCTCTGGCAGTTCTGACAGTTTCGCTAGACTGCACACCAGGTTAGGTTTCCTGAGGTAAGGAGCCCTGCCTAGATAGAGACCCCAGACCACAGGCAGCGCGCCTCATAGGCAGGCCTTCCCTGTGTGAGGGGGTGTCAGGCCCTCACAGGCAGGCCTTCCCTGTGTGAGGGGGTGTCAGGCCCTCACAGGCAGGCCTTCCCTGTGTGAGGGGGTGTCAGGCCCTCACAGGCAGGCCTTCCCTGTGTGAGGGGGTGCCAGACAGAGAACACAGGTGGCTCCTAGCTCCGCTCCTCCCTCAGTCCTGCCTGTGGACCCTCTGGGCCCACGTGCGATGTACAACTTTCCCCACACACCATTTTAGAAAACCGGAAACCTTGACAGACAATTCTATCTGAAAGTCGGGTTTAATCTCATAAAATTTATCAAACTTCTCCCCCCACTTTTTTTTCTGCCAGTTTTGAGGCATACCTGACACATAGCACTGTGCACGTTAATGGTGTCCAGTATCATGATTTTTGTAAAGTTCATTTATTTACGTGTGTAATTTTGGGCTGTGCTGGATCTGTCTGATGCTCAGGCTTTCTCCAGCTGCAGTGAGCAGGGGCTGCCCTTTGTTGCAGTGCATGCGCTTCTCACCACGGTGGCTTCTCTCACTGCAGAGCACAGGCTCCAGGTGCTCGGGCTTAGTGGTTGCAGCACTCAGTCTGAGTAGTTGTGGCACATGGGCTTAGTTGCTCCACGGCATGCAGGATCTTCTTGGACCAGGAATTGAACCCGTGATGCCTGAATTGGCAGGTGGATTCTTATACACTGTATCACCATGGAAGTCCCAACATCATGATTTAACTTACATACTTTGTGAAATGAAGACCATCTTAAATCTAGTGAGCATCCATCATCTCATACTACAAAGTAAAAGAAAAGTTTTTTCTTATGAGAAGAACCTAGCATTTACCCTCTTAACAACTTATATATAAATATAAGTTGTTTTTATATAGCAAACAACAGTGTTCATTATATTGTACCTGATATCCCTCAGATTTGTTCTTAGAACTGGAAGTTCGTGCCTTTTAACCACCTTCATCCAATTTATAACTTTCACAATTTAAAATCCCTAGACGTGTGTTTTTAAAAAAGCAAAATTTGGGGCTTGTCTGGTGGTTAAGACTTGGCCTTTCAGGGCAGAGGGTGACAGCTCAAGTCCTGGTTGGGGAGCTAGACCCTGCGTACATCTTGGCTGAAAACCAGAGCATATAGTAAAGCACAAGCAATAGTGCAACAAATTCAATGATTTAGAAATTCATTCATTTAAAAATTCAAGTGTATTCAATTTTTAAATGGTCCACATGCCCTGCCCCCTCCCTCTGAAAAAGAAACTTAAAAAAAAGCATAACTTGGTAGATTTGGTCAGTATTACCGTATACGAGGAATCTCCTCATGATCCGTCATGAGGGAGCCAGATGCGCGTCTGTGTGTGCCAGAGAGCAAAGGCCCTGAGATGCTGAACGTGGAAGCGCACCAATAGCTACCTCTGTTTTGGCTGGCAGTGCTTTTCCCATGATGATGGAATTTTCTAGATGGAGTCCTCTCCACTATGCAGATGAGAAAACTGTAGTCCAGAGAGGAACGGGGTTTGTTCAAGGGGCCCCAGGAATGAGAGACCGAGCAGGAGGCTCTCATCCCTGGCCTCTGATCCCACCTACTGTTGTTAATTTCACCCATGACTCCTTAGGGGAACAGGAGGCCTGATCCTGGAATTTTACATGAAGAAAAGATGTAATTGAGTCAGGTGGTAAAGAATCTGCCTGCAGTTCAGGAGACGTGGGTTTGATCCCTGGGTCGGGAAGATCCCCTGGAGAAGGGAAAGGCCACCCACTCCAGGCTGGTCTTCACACTCCAGGGAGACATGAACCCTAAAGGAAGGGGCAGTTTTTCTTCTACTTCCAGATCAAGATCTGTGTCACATCTTAACATTTCCACTTCACATTGCAGACCTGTAATTAATTCATCATGATCAGTGAGTGGATTTTCCATTTTGTGTATTTTTCTGAAACAGCTGGGGCTCTTTGCTTTTTGTGGTAAAACCAGGAGGAGAAGGAAAGTTAGTCATAAAAATGATCAAGATTCGGAGAAAGATGCGCCACTGGTCTATCCGAGCACAGCGCAAGTACCCCTGATGCCGGAAACTCAGCCTCAGTCACCGGTGCCAAACTGAATCTTGGCGACTTCAGGGGGAATAGGCTTCCCAGGTGGCACTAGTGGTAAAGAACCTGTCTCCCAATGCCAGAGGCATAAGAGACTCAGGTTCGATCCCTGGGTCGGGAAGATCCCCCTGGAGAAGGGTGTGACAACCTGCTCAGATTCCCATGGTCAGAGGAACCTGGGGGGCTACAAAGTGTGAGACACCACTGAAGTGACTTAGCACACACATGCAGCAAAGCTTTATTACTTTGCCAGGCAAAGGGAGATACAGTGAACTTGTGTCCTGAAAAACTGTCCCAGTCTCGGCTGGGATTTGGTGAGGAGTTCAATTGCAATGGTTCAAGGGTAGGGTGCTGATAAGGAGCAGGGTGTGTGCAGGACTGCATTCCTTTAGTCTGGCCTCAGGAGGTCTCCTGATGAGCTGAATGAAGAATGCTTCATCACGTAGTTAACAACTTGCATTTCTTGGGGTTTTTAGTTCTGTTGCTGTTGTTGAGTTGCTCAGTCGTGTCTGACTCTTTGTGGCCCCATGGGCTGAAGTAAGCCAGGCTCCCCTTGCCCTTCACCATCCATCTTGTCCTCTGCTGTCCCCTTCTCCTCTCCCTTCAATCTTTCCCATCATGAGGGATTTTTTTTTTCCAGTGAGTGGGCTCTTTGCCTCAGGTGGCCAAACTGGAGCTTCAGCTTCAGCATCAGTCCTTCCGAAGAATATTCAGGATTGATTTTCTTTAGGATTGACTGGTTTAATCTCCTTGTTGTCCAAGGGACTCTCAAGAGTATTCTCCACCACCACAGTTGGAAAGCGTCAATTCTTTGGCACTCAGCCTTCTTTACGGTCCAACACTCACATACGCACATGACTACTGGAGAAACCATAGCTTTAACTACAGGAACCAAAGATACTGTTGTGTGTATTCCTTGAGGCAGAGCCAGGATCCTGCACCAAGACTGTACTATTGTTTATTGGCAGCTCCTCCCTTATCTCTGCTTTCTTTACCCTCCCTGACAAGCAACTGTTTGCACCTGCACTTTGGAACTCAGGGAAGCTCTTGGAGGCTGGAGTCTATTCCCCACAAACAAGAAATGGGGGACACAGAAAACATTCATACCTAGGAGCTACAGAGAGTCCTGCTTGGTTTCACCCCCAGCTAAGAGAGTTGGATGCAGGATCCATGCCGGGAATGCTCAGATGCTCAGTTGTGTCCGACTGCGACCCTATGGACTGTAGTCCACCAGGCTCCTCTGTCCATGTTATTCTCCAGGCAAGAGTACTGGAGTGTGTTGCTATTTGGCTCTCCAGGGGATCTCCCCAACCCAAGGATCAAACTCACACCTCCTGTGCTCCTACACTGGTAGGTGGATTCTTTTTTTTTTTTTTTATGTCTGGTAGGTGGATTCTCTACCACTAGTGCCACCTGGGAAGCAGGATCCATGTCCCATTCCAAAATAACTGTGAGTCCCACATATATGAAACTTACAAGAGGAGAAATAACATGGCTTGTGAACTTAGTCTAGGGACCATGTTTTCAAGTCACTATTGAGGCTGAGTTTGTTTTCTGTGGCCTGTCTCCACTGCAAAAAGAGATGTCACTTTTTCTGCTGGTGGATCCTTGGGGAAATAAAACATCATGTGGAAAACAGTCACTCCCAGAAATGCTGGATAAACAGAGCAGGCAAATGCCCTCCTCGTTTTCCAAGGAGCAGACTGTGTAAACCAGAAAGGGGTACTTCAGATGTTAATCTTTGGCAAAAACTCTCAAATGAATTAGCAAATAGTGACTGGAGATAAAGTAAACCTTGGTTCAAAGGCCAACCTCTGAAATGATTCAGGTTGCTCTACACTCTCTACCTTGGCAGGGAAGGGCAGGCCCCAAAGCAAACAGCAATGAGTATGCTCTTCCAGGAATTTGGGAAGAAGCTCCTGACTTCCCACAGCAAAAAAAACCTTGAAGAGAGACATGTGGGATCTGGGGCCAAGGGGGCTTTTCTCATCCCTGGGAGATGTGCTGGGTGAACTGGCTATCCACTGAAGAAAAACCAGAGTAGAAGGAGAAAAGATAGGACAACATGGTTATGACCTTGGAGTGGAGTGGGTGGGCACGGCCTCAAGCAAACACAAATCACAAAGGCAAACAGAAAGAGTGATGTCAGCCTTTATCAAAATGTGGAACTTCTGATTCGGAATCAGAAATCACTAGAAACTGAGATTAAAAAAAAAAACAAAACAGAGTTGGAAAGGTGTATGTGCATGTGAGTTCAGTTGCTTCAGTCATGTCTGACTCTCTGATACCTCCGGGACTGTAGCCTGCCCGGCTCCTCTGTCCATGGGATTCTCCAGGCAAGAATACTGGAGTGGGTTGTCATTGCCTCCTCCAGATCTTTCCAGCTCGAGGATCAAATATACATCTCCGGTGTCTCCTGTATTGCAGGCAGATTCTTTACCACTGAGCCACCAGGGAAGCCCATAATATGTGTATGTACACGTATTTATGCATATGTGTGTATACATATACATATATATTTATGTATATGCAGAAATGGATACACGTACACATAAAAGATGGATTATGATCCAGACTTTGTTAAAAACTACTATCAGTCTGTAGGAAAAAAGACCAAGACCAACAACCCAATGGGAAAATAGATAAAAAGATGAGCAGCCAATTCATGAGATGGGAGGGTCCAGAGAGACCTTTGTTTTATCTCTATAGTGCAAATTTTTAATACTTCTAGTGAGGGCTTATTCTTATATGAAGTTTATAAAGAAAATAAAGAAGAAAATCATCTGAAGATGAAACCCAAGCCATGAGATATATTAGCTTGCCAGCATGTAGGGAGCACTTAATCTCTAAAGTATGAGCTCCTTGGCAACTACAGGGCAGCAAAGGCCAGAGCTGGACCCAAACTGGACTCTAAGCGGGAGGCCCATCCCCTCTCAGCTCTGTGCCTGGCAGCCCACAGGGGTCTTGGCTGTGCCAGGGTGCTGAGAAGGATGGACTCCAAATTTAAGACCCTCTGATCACCATTCTTCATGACATTGTACAGAAGACAGGGATCAAGACCATCCCCATGGAAAAGAAATGCAAAAGCAAAATGGCTGTCTAAAGAGGCTTTACAAATAGCTGTGAAAAGAAGAGAAGGGAAAAACCAAGGAGAAAAGGAAAGACATAAGCATCTGAATGCAGAGTTCCAGAGAATAGCAAGAAGAGATAAGAAAGCCTTCCTCAGTGATCAATGCAAAGAAGTAGAGGAAAACAACAGAATGGGAAAGACTAGAGATCTCTTCAAGAAAATTAGAGATACCAATGGAACATTACATGCAAAGATGGGCTCGATAAAGGACAGAAATGGTATGGACCTAACAGAAGAGGAAGATATTAAGAAGAGGTGGCAAGAATATACAGAAGAACTGTACAGAAAAGATCTTCATGACCAAGATAATCATGATGGTGTGATCATTCACCTAGAGCCAGACATCCTGGAATGTGAAGTCAAGTAGGCCTTAGAAAGCATCACTACGAACAAAGCTAGTGGAGGTGATAGAATTCCAGTTGGGCTATTTCAAATCCTGAAAGATGATGCTGTGAAAGTGCTGCACTCAATATGCCAGCATATTTGGAAAACTCAGCAGTGGCCACAGGACTGGAAAAGGTCAGTTTTGACTCCAATCACAAAGAAAGGCAATGCCAAAGAATGCTCAAACTACTGCACAATTGTACTCATCTCACGCGCTGGTAAAGTCATGCTCAAAATTCTCCAAGCCAGGCTTCAGCAATACGTGAACCATGAACTTCCACATGTTCAAGCTGGTTTTAGAAAAGGCAGAGGAACCAGAGATCAAATTGCCAACATCCACTGCATCATCGAAAAAGCAAGAGAGTTCCAGAAAAACATCTATTTCTGCTTTATTGACTATGCCAAAGCCTTTAACTGTGTGGATCACAATAAACTGTGGAAAATTCTGAAGGAAATGGGAATACCAGACCACCTGACCTGCCTCTTGAGAAACCTGTATGCAAGTCAGGAAGCAACAGTTAGAACTGGACATGGAATGACAGACTGGTTCCAAACAGGAAAAGGAGTATGTCAAGGCTGTATATTGTCCCCCTGCTTATTTAACTTATATGCAGAGTACATCATGAGAAACGCTGGACTGGAAGAAACACAAGCTGGAATCAAGATTGCCGGGAGAAATATCAATAACATCAGATAAGCAGATGATACCACCCTTACGGCAGAAAGTGAAGAGGACCTCAAAAGCCTCTTGATGAAAGTGAAAGAGGAGAGTGAAAAAGTTGGCTTAAAGCTCAACATTCAGAAAACAAAGATCATGGCATCTGATCCCATCACTTCATGGGAAATAGATGGGGAAACAGTGAAAACAGTGTCAGACTTTATTTTGGGGGACTCCAAAATCACTGCAGATGGTGACTGCAGCCACGAAATTAAAAGACGCTTCCTTCTTGGAAGGAAAGTTATGACCAATCTAGATAGCATATTCAAAAGCAGAGACATTACTTTGCCAACAAAGGTCCATCTAGTCAAGGCTATGGTTTTTCCTGTGGTCATGTATGCATGTGAGAGTCGGACTGTGAAGAAAACTGAGTGCTGAAGAATTGATGCTTTTGAACTGTGGTGTTGGAAAAGACTCTTGAGAGTCCCTTGGACTGCAAGGAGATCCAACCAGTCATCCTAAAGGAGATCAGTCCTGGGTATTC
The DNA here is from genome assembly GCA_006408675.1 of Madoqua kirkii. Lineage (NCBI taxonomy): Eukaryota > Metazoa > Chordata > Mammalia > Artiodactyla > Bovidae > Madoqua > Madoqua kirkii. The sequence continues at coordinate 50,499 of SJYC01143424.1, forward strand.
ATTGGAAGGACTGATGCTGAAGCTGAAACTCCAGTACTTTGGCCTCTTCATGCAAAGAGTTGACTCATTGGAAAAGACTTTGATGCTGGGAGGGATTGGGGGCAGGAGGAGAAGAGGACAACAGAGGATGAGATGGCTGGATGGCATCACCAACTCGATGGATGTGACTCTGAGTGAACTCCAGGAGTTGGTGATAGACAGGGAGGCCTGGTGTGCTGCAGCTCATGGGGTCGCAAAGAGTCGGACACGACTGAGCAACTGAACTGAACTGAGCTGATCACCATTCTACCATTAATATTCCATTACAGGTGTCCAACTCTTTGGACCCCATGGACTATAGTCCTCCAGGCTCCTCTGTGCACGGGATTCTCCAGGCAAGAATATTGGAGTGGGGTGCCATTTCCTCCCCCAGCAGATCTTCCCAAGCTAGGGATCAAACACATGTCTCCTGTTTTCTGCATTGGCAGGTATATTCTTTACCACTGAGCCACTTGGGAAGCCTTGAAGCATCTGTGCCAGCTCCGTTCCCCTGGCCTTGATTACCCTCTGGCCTCTCTGTGAGAGCTTGTGGGGTTTCTCAGCCCCACAGTGCTCAGGGGAGCCCAGCCTGGCACCCGGCCATCCAGTCCTGTCTCAACCAAAGCTGGAGTGGGACTGGGGACTGTCTCCACCCTGTGCATTGTGGCTGGCAGAACTCAGGACTTTAACATATGATCAGAATCTTCTAGCTTGAGAGATCATGGTTCATGGTGCCAGAGCCTAGCAGGCTGGGTATCCAGGATCATGAGAGTATCCTGCCTTCCCCTCTGTGGTTGGCTGCCAAGGAGGCACTACAGATCGGCTGAACACTTCAGAACAAACAATAATAACAACACTTTATTTCAAACACTGCTTGATTTTTTTTAATTTTTTAATTGCAGTATAATTGCTTTACAATGTTGTGTTAGTTTCTGCGTACAACATCATGAATCAGCTGTATGTATACATAGATCCCCTCTCTCTTGAGCCTCCCTCCCGCGCTCTAGGTCATCACAGAGTACCCAGTTGAGCTCACTGTGCTATACAGCAGCTTCCTGCTAGCTGAAATGATGTCAATGAACCTACAGCCTGTCACAGAGAGTGAAGTCAGAGAGAGGAAAACAATATTGTAGAGTAATGCATGTACATGGAATATAGAAAAATGGTACTGATGAGCCTATTTACTAGGGCAGGAGTAGAGGGGAAGAAGCAGAGAATTGACTTGTGGTCACGGGGTCGGGGGTAGGGGGAGAATTTCATTGACATATATACATAGCTTGAATTTTATCCTATTCTCAGGAGGCCCAAAGGGATAAAGTCCCCTAATCCACACCCCGAGGTTCAGAATTGAGAAATCACCCTGCCTTCGAACAGGAACTTTTATTTTGTAACTCCTGTCTCTGCTCTTCTGTGCCTGGTGTTCTGTTTGGGAGTCTCCCCAGGATGATGGTGCCTCCAGATAAAGCTGTAATGAGAGAGGCGGGAGGGAGACAGTGAAAAGGCCAGGCAGAGAGTAAACAGACCTTCTCCAATCCAAAGTCTAGACAGCAGGGCACTCAGTAGGTCTACAGAGTGACTCCAGACTGCCTATGAATGCCCTCTATTCAGGAATCCAGGCTTTTGTTTAAGGGTGAAGAGCGTTCTGAAGAGCGGAGAACAGGCCAAACTGGTCTGGCCGCTCAGCAGAAGTGAATACTTCCCCCTGGGGCCAGGACTCAGGTGAATGATGTCATCGATATTTTCGGGGCAATTCTAATCTGTGATTAACTTTTATCTCTGCTGTGAAATAATAGCCTCCTTTTCAGACTGCTAACAAGAAATAAAACTGGCTGCCTGGAGCAGGCTGTTTCCTACTCAGCTCAGACCCTGGAGGGCAGCTCTAAACAGAGGCAGCCTTGAGAAGGCTGATGGGGTACCCCTGGGGAAAGCCCGGGGTGAGGGAGGCTGGGGATGAGGGGGGAGACGGAACAGGAGTCCTCCAAGTCCTGGCCTTTGTTATTCCAGGCTCCTCTGTCCATGGAATTCTCCAAGCAAAAAGACTGGAGTGGGTAGCCATTCCCTTCTCCAGGGGATCTTCCCCATCTAGGGACTGAACACACGTCTCCTGAATTGCAGGCAGATTCTCTACCATCTGAGCCATTTGTTATTCCAGTGTACCCAGCTGTCCTGACTGATTTCAAACTCAGCTTCCCCAAAGCAGACAGGCCACTTTCTCCTGTCCTCTCTTCTTGTTTAACCAGGAAGCTTTGCTAGAACCCATCTAGCAATTCTTGAGTCCCACCTCATTCTGCCCTGTGTTGAATCCCTCTGTGAGCACAACACCACCTCGGAAGGCCTCCCCATGATCTCCCTTTGCTGGAGACTTAATTTTTTAGCCCAGGGGCCTCAGACAAAAGAAAGCCAGAGCTGTTGTTCTAAAGGACACGGCTGGGGTTTCCCTGGTGGTACAGGGGATAGGAATCCGCCTGCCGAGGCAGGGGCCATGTGTTCGCTCCCTGGTCTAGGCAGATTCCACATGCTGCAGGGTGACTGGGCCCTCACACCACAACTGCTGAGGCCTGCATGTTGTAACCACCGAAGCCCATGCACCTGGAGCCTGCGCTCTGCAACGAGAGAAACAACCACAATGAGAAGCCCTCGCATTGCAACTAGAGAAAGCCCCCACACAGCAACAAAGACCCAGCACAGCAAAAATTACACCAAATAAATAAAATAAAAGACATGTTTGTGTTTCCGTCTAAAGTTCTTACTACAGAGACACCAGAACTTGGCATTCAAGACCCTTCACAGTCCATAAATGAGAACTTGGGATTGTGGATCTCAAGACTATTGGGAAAATCATGGGTGAATCAGACAGATGAATCCAGGGCTTTCTTTTAGTCAATATTTTGTTTACTCCATTTTGATGGAGACAAAATACCATATCTATGTGACCCCACATAGATAAGAGGGCAAAGGAGGGGTCTGTTCAGCTCAGCAGGGCCAGTGCGGGGGGCCATGCATGAGGCCTTGGGGGCTGTGGGAATTAATTACTATACAGCTTGGTGGTGCTTTTCTCCAGGCCCACGTCCATTCCAGGGGGTTAAGTTCCTCTCCAAGAGACTTATTGACAGGAAAAGAATTGAGTCACTCATGTGGGTTGACCCTTATGACCTCAGCACTGAAAACCCTCAGGTTTTCAACCTGTTTCTTAAATGGGGCTGAGAAATGAGAAAAGGACCCTGGGGGCAGCAGGAAATAAGACTGAGATTTTCCACTGGGGTTACAGGTCCCAGGGACTATTCTTAGGACCCAAGGGTTCTGGCAGATGGCACCCCAGAGGGTTTCATGCAGGTGAGTCACTTGGAACAAAATCAGTGCTGTGTCCCTCCCACCCTCTGTAGAGGAGGAGGCCCTTTTAGCATAATCAGATGCATTTTCTCTAAGGATGTTGTTTTCTCTCGGTGGTGATATGAAGCCAGCCAGAGCCAGCTGTTTCTCCATCAGGGCTAGGATGGGCTAGAAAACTATCTGACTCAAAGTAAGTTTATCAACTGGCCACTTGTTAATATTTTTCCTTATAAGACACATAAATGCAGTGAATTCTATCTGTTTTGTGAGCAGCAGGTCTCCTGCACAAAGATGGAGCCACATTCAGGTCAGACCTGGGAAGGAGGACAGGATGGGCCATAAAGGGAATAGGCACCTTCAGTGAAGCCCGATCTCTTGGTCCCTGTCCTCTGTCATCATGGCCTTGTTGATATTGATTAAAAGGCATGTGTGTGTGAGAGTTTTGTGTGTGTGTGTGTGTGTGTTTAGTCGCTCAGTCGCATCCGACTCTTTGCGACCCTATGGACTGTAGGCTCCTCCGTCCACGGGATTTCCCAGCAAGAATACTGGAGTAGGTTGCCATTTCCTTCCCAAGGGGATCTCTCAGATCCAGAGATCAAACTAGTGTCTCTTGCGTCTCCTGCACTGCCAGAGGATGCTTTACCTCTGAGCCACTGGGGAAGCCTGATTAAAAGGTGGACATGAAATAAACCCCAGAGGGCCAGCCCAGCCAGCGTCTGAACCACAAGGTTCTTCATTCTGCTCTTGTCACTCTCCACACCAGTTCTGGGACTTTGCTCCAGCACCAGGAACCCAGAGGCATGACTCAGCAGAAATCACAGGAATATTTGGAGGATAAAGCTGATGATCTCAATAAACTGCTTTGAGTCTGGAAAGAAAGAATATGGCTGGTAATAAAGGAGAATGGAGCCTTCCAGGCACACAAAGGCAGTGGAGCTCCAGGCTAGTGCCTGGTCCAAGGAAGTATTCCATAAAGAGCGGGTGTGGGAGTGTTTGCAATCCCACTTCCGTGGTTGTTGCTGGGCCTCCAACCCTCACCACCTGGGCATCTCTGCAGGCAGCCCAGGACATTATGGCTGGCGACCCCTAGGCTGTATGACCCCAGAGAGGGTGAAAGAGTGGCAAAGGTGAAAGCCACAGTCTTTTCACAGCCCGATATCAGAAGCAGCGTAATGGCACTTTCCTGGTGGTCCAGTGGCTAAGACTCCAAGCTCCCAAGGCAGCGGGCCCAGGATCGATCCCTGGTCAGGGAACTAGATCCCACATGCAGCAACTAAGAGTTTGCAAGCCACAGCTAAAGATCCTGCACACTGCAATGAAGATCGAGGATCCTACATGCCGCAACTAAGACCCGGAGCAGCCAAGTATTAATAAATAAATAAATATTAATAGAAATAATGAGATAAAATCATTCGTGCCCTCTTCTACTCATTAGAATTAGAAGCAAGTTATTTAGTCCACCCCACCCTCAAAGGCGTAGATGCATGGAAGGTTGGATCATGGGGCCGTCTTAGAGCTTGCCAACCACAGGACCCTTAATTGTTTCTCTGAAAACAAAAGAGGAAGAAAGAGAACGGCCCGCTATTGTACATTTCTGCTTCCCTCTGCATCCAGGTCTGGGCCTGATGTCTACTTTCATGGTTTAAAAGCCCACTCCCATTTCGCTGCGTGGTTTTCAAATAATCACAAAGAAAGGGATTACTTTCAAGAGACTTTCAGTCCCTGCTAGCACTGGGGCTGTCTACAGTGCTGCTGTGGGGCAGAGGGAACACTCTCTTCCAGGGGCCTCTGTCTGAATCCATGTGCTTAATCCATGTGCTTAATCCATGTCCATCCACAGACAATGAAAGGGCTTCCATGAAAAGCAGTTTGAGCGCCTACTGGATACCAGCCTCTGCACTAGTCTGGGGCTAGAGTGTCAGGCTCCAGAGGAAGCAGTGCGATGCGTGAGAAAGGAGCAGAGAGTCACCTGGTCAGAATGCCACCACCCCTGTGCTATTACAGGATGAAGGAATTCGGGGGAGCTACTCTGGCCCCCTAGTCATTTGGGCTTCCCTGGTGGCTCAGAATCTGCTTACACTGCAGGAGACCTGGGTTTAATCCCTGAGTCAGGAAGATCCCCTGGGGAAGGGAATGGCTACTCACTCTAGTATTCTTGCCTGGAGGACTCCAGGGACAGGGGAGCCTGGCAGGCTACAGTATATGGGATCACAAAGAGTCAGAAGCAACTAATACTCGACCTTCAGGAGCCTCAGTTTCCAAATCATCTTAACTGAGATATTGTATCTGTAATGCCTCAGAGGTGCACTGGAGTCAGGGTGCTCCACCCTCGACACAGTGGTAGAGATTACCCTGCAGAACCACTTCTCATCCTGGCCAGCCTGAGAGTGCACTCAGTGGGTCTCAGTGGGGGTCTGAGCAAATCCATATCCCCACACTTTGGGAGGCTCTCAGAGGAGTCACTTCAGGGCCCGATGGTCCTGGTCCCTATTCAGGCACAGGTGGCAGATGGGTCAGGGTGGGTGGGGCTCAGGGCCTGGGGGCTCTCTTGGCCAGTTCTCCCAAGATCTAGGCAAGGGGAGCAGCCCAGTTGGAGAAGGTGGTTTTCAATCCTCATCCTTTCCTTACACTTGACTCTTGCTTCCTGTAACCCTGCCCAGGGATGAGTCACCTGGCCCACTGCTCCTGGCTGGAGAGACCTTTAAGAAGTTGTGAATTCTAGGTGGGTCCAGAGTTAGCCTCTGCTATAGGAAGTCTCTTTGGCTCTCCGTGCTCCATCCCCACGCCCACAGCCTGCACCGCAGACTTCACATTCAGGTCTTGTTCACCAAGGGCTGGAATCCCATGGCGGGTGTCGACCTAAGGCCCATCAGTGGAGCCTTCAGCTTGCCTGTCTAGAGGAGACAATTAAGTTCCAAGAATATGGGGCTCCCAGGCCAGGGCAGAGTGGGCATCAAGAGTGCGTCATTCTGAAGATCTACGTCATATGGGGAAAGCAGGGGGCTCTGTGTCCCACCCCCTTCCCAGTCCCCATACTGTCTTGGATAATTCCTTTAGCTTCTTTTAGATGTTTTCCCCATTTATAAAGCAGAAAAAATATTAAGAATCTGACAAAACAATAAACACAGAGGAACTCTGAAAACAACCTAATTCAACAACAATAAACACAGAGCATCTGCTAAGCGTCAGGCTGTGTTCTGAGCACGAAGCCAAGATGGAGCTCGTGGTCTAGAGGAGACACAGATACAAAACAAACACACACACAAGAGCACCCTGCAAAATGACCATGCGAGCGGGAGGAAAAAGGAGGGGGTAGGAGACTCAGGAAGGAAGCCTAGACCTGTATGAGATGAGTGCTGAGCCATGTCCCTACCTGTGAGAAGAACATTCTAGAAGAAGGAACAGCCAGGTGCCCCAGAAGGAAAGTGTGTGTGCTGGTATCAATGGTCCAGTTGGAAATCTGCCTCCAGGTCAGTGATCCACAGAAACAACAAAGTATCTGGGGGCAACGCAGTCGCTAGCAGCAGCCATGGCAGCATTCAAGGCATCTTCAGCTGGGGGTTCCCTGCTGGTCCAGTGGCTAAGACTTCATGCTTCCAAGGCTGGGGACACAGGTTTCATCCCTGGGTGGGGAGCTAAGATGCCACACAGTGTGGCTGAAAGAAGGAAAGTGTTAGTCGCTCAGTCATGTCTGACTCTGTGACTCCATGGACAACTGGAACCCACCAGGATCCTTCATTCTTGGGATTTCCCAGGCAAAAATACTGGAATGGTTTGCCAGGCCCTTCTCCAGGAGATCCTCCCTCATTGCACGCAGACTCTACTGTCTGAACCACCAGGGTAACTTCAGCTGATTTGTTGAAAATAAGATCTAGAAAGGGCTTCTCTGGTGGCTCAGATGTAAAGAATTGACCTGCAATGCGGGAGACCTGGGTTCAATCCCTGGGTTGGGAAAATCCCCTGGAGGTAGGCATGGCAACCTACTCCAGTATTCTTGCCTGGAGAATCCTCATGGACAGAAGAGACTGGTGGACTACTGTCCATGGGGTTGCAAAGAGTTGGACACAACTGATCGACTAAGTGCAAGATACAGAGGTCAGTCAGCAAGAAGGTGATGCATATTAACAGGATGAATTCCAAGTCCAAACTCCCTCCACAGACCAGCCCAGCTCCAACCCCCTGCATCTCCCGCCACACATCCTTCCAGCCCACCGGTCTAAGCAGCAGACTTCTCATTGGTCCCCAGCTTGCCTCTAGCTTCAGCTGTTTTGGTTACAACCCCCAGCCCTACCCCGTGCCTATTTTTAAAGAACCACTTCAAACATCACCACCTCTGTGAAGACTCTCACCCTCTGATGTTCACCTAGGCAACTGGTCACTCCACCCAGGCCTGCTCCTGTGCTTGGACGTCCCTCCATTGTGATCCTTACTGCCCAGGGCCTCTGGGAAGTACCCGAGTACCTGCCCCGATCGGGAGTATAAGAAAGTGTTTGTGAGAAGTGATCAGATTAGAGATGGAGCAGAGGTGTCTGCCTGTGATGTGGAACCACCAGAGGACCATTGTCAGCTCAGAGTTACTCCAAAATCCTTCTAGTAAATTTGTTTTAATTTTATCTTTATTATTAGTGATTTTCACATCATTGCAGAATGAAAGGGTGATCTCCGTTGCACAGTCTGAAACTGGCTTCACACATTCTTCGACTGTCTTGCTCTGTCTCTAGGGGTTACACACCACTGCCTTTCCTCCTGGAAGCTGTAGGGGATGTGTCACCTGTGGACAGGATCCAGTGGCTGTCTGCTGGGCAATATAGACAGGGCGGTCTTCCCACCCTTGTCTCACTGAGCACAGAGCGTGCCAGCATGGACCGCCAGCAATCATGTATTGAGATCAAACACCTGCCCAGCACTCAGCCTCCTGCTTTCTCCCTCGGAGCCAGTGCCCCAGCTTCCTCAGCAGTGATGGAAAAAGAAGCCGACTCTGACCCATAGAAAGAGGCTATTTCCTTAATTCCAAGGCACACAGTTGTTCAGATTTTAATTATTCTGGATTCAGGATATGTCTTACAATTAGTTGGTACATTGCATGGGGTGTTTCTTTTTCTTTTTTAAATTCCTCCCACAGACAAAAAAAAAAGCTGTTCCCAAAACAATGCCATGCCTTACAATTGATGGCATCTTAGAATCAAAGAAAATAGGAGTGGAAATCATGGGGCAGCAGCTGAAGTTCCGCCCGTGCGAGACTTCTAGAAGCCATCCTGAAAACTTTTGTTCTGTTGTAAATGTTTCCTGTTGTGAATGCAGGACGACCAGATTCCTAGAGCCCTAGAATACCCTGGCCATACCAGGATCATGAAGCAGATGAAGAAGAGTATAGCTGGGATCCTGCCCACGTGTGGTCAGCCACGCCAGCCTGGCCACTGGGTTTGTACTTTTCATTCCAGAATTCCTGGAGATGGCTGCCAGGGCCGAGAGGTAATGTCGGGACACACAGGCTTTTCTTGGGCCTTGGAATTCTGGAAGTGGGTAGCTAGAGTCTATGGAGCCAGACAGAACACATATGGGAATACAATTACAGGGACGTCAGCCTGGCTGGAGCGGGGAGGAGGGCCCGGGTGCATGAGGGACCCGCATGGAGAGCAGGCCCAGGTCTGGTGCTGGTTTGCGCAACCGCAGCTCCTGGACCACTTTCTCACTGTGGACCCTCTCAGCAGTCTTCTTGAGCAAAGACACCACACGGTCTCCCAAAGCTTTAGAAATGCTGCGTCACCCTCTTGGAGAACCACACATGTTAAGGGTCCTGAGAAACCCTGCGATAGAGAAACACGAGAAAGGGGGCTTCCCCGGCGGCTCAGGGGTAAAGAATCTGCCTTCCAGCGCAGGTTCCAGCCCCAGTCTGGGAAGATCCCACATACCTCAAAGCAATTAAGCCCATGCACCACAACTCCTGAGCCTATGCTCCCGAATCCAGGAGGCACAGCTACTGAAGGCCATGCTCTGCAGCGAGAGAAGCCACCACAGGGAGAAGCTCGCGCACCGCAGCACAGAGTAGCCCCACTCGTTGCAACTAGAGAAAGCCTGGGCGCAGCAACGAAGAAATCAATCAATCAGTAAAATTATTTTTAAAGAAGAGCTGCATTTAAAAAGAAAAAATCAATGATGAACCTCTGTTGAATGTTCTCCCAATGTCTTTGATCACAGAACACTTTTATTCAAGTCTCATAAAATCTGAAGATACACATTTTCTTCAGAACAGCTGCTGGGCAACTGTTCTATCTTAGCTGAGCCACTGAGGACTCAGAGTACTTTTGTCATTCTCCAGCTGATCGTGAGAAGGAGAAAGCAGAGTAGAGCAGTGACTGGCGAGACCCAGAAGAGACCCTTTCTGGGCTCCTGGTGCGTGACCCCACCTGCCCGCTGGTCTCCTCCAGGAAGTTGGCTTTGGCTGTCACGGGTGTCCCCAGGGCAGTACGCTGGCAGCACTGGTCTGACAGGTATGAGAGCCAGGGGGGAGGGCTGAACATGCACTTGGCACATGGGCGGTGTCACTTTTGGAAGGATCTTTTCTGGAACAGGAACTGGCACACACAGAAACAGCAGCAAGGCACAAGGCCACGCTCACCTCGAAGTGAGGTCTCTGGTTCCTTGTGCAAACCTAGGACAGACCTTGCAGAATGAGAGCACTGCAGGGCATGGGATTCAGAGCCAAACAGACAGGACTGTTGCTCTCTGAATTAGGAAACACACCTGTTGCCGGGGGCTTCCCAGGTGGCACCAAGTAGTAAAGAATCCACCTGTCAATGCAGGAGACACAAGAGATGTGAGTTTAATCCCTGGGTGAGGAAGATCCCCTGGAGAAGAGAACGGCAAAGCATTCCTATATTTCTTGCCTGGAAAACCCCACAGACAGAGAAGCCTGGCAGGTTAGAGTCCATGGGGCCACAAAGAATCAGACGACACTGAGCAGGCACTCGCCATGCCAGACGCTGCTGGCAGGTCTCTGGAGATCTGAAAGGACTGATGGTAGGTGACACTGGTTGACGGGCTTCCTCTAGTGGCTCAGTGGTGATGAGTCCACCTGCAGTGCAAGAGATACAGGAGATGCGAGTTCAGTGCTTGGGTTGGGAAGATGCCCTGGAGGAGGAAATGGCAACCCACTCCAGTATTCTTACCTGGAGAATCCCATGGACCGAGGAGTCTGGAGGGCTATAGTCCATGGAGTCACACACACGCAACACTGGTTGATAAGCAAGGCCTGAGCTTCCTAGGTTTTCTGTAAGTCCTTGGTGACTATCCCCTGGGTGCAGGATAAACAAAACTCCAATGTGTTGATAGTTTAGGCTGCAAATGGGTCCCTGGTGCCCAGGAAGAGGCTGCAGCCCTGGAGAGGTCATGACAGCAAGGGTAGGAAATGGCTGATGTTAAACTCTCCCAAAGACAGCTGTGATCAGGGAAGGGCAGCTAGGTTTTTGCAGAAGATCCACTGGAAGCTTTGCTGTTCACTCACTAAGTCATGTCTGACTCTTTGTGACTCTTTGCAGCCCTTTGGACTGCAGCATGCCAGGCTTCCCCGTCCTTCACTATCTCCCAGAGTTTGTTCAAACTCCTGTCCATTGACTCAGTGATGCTATCCAATCATCTCATCCTCTGTTGTCCCCTTCTCTTCCTGCCCTCAATCATTCCCAGAATCAGGGTTTTTTCCAGTGAGTCGGTGCTTTGCATCAAGTATTGGAACTTCGGCTTTAGCATCAGTCCTTCCAATGAATATTCAGGGTTGATTTCCTTTACAATTGACTGGTTTGATCTCCTCCCTGTCCAAGGGATTCTCAAGAGTCTTCTCCAGCACCAAGGTGGAAAAAAATGAATTGTTTGGTGCTCAGCCATCTTTATGGTCTAACTCTTACATCCACATGTGGCTACTGGAAAAACCATTACTTGTGCTAAGTTTTGAAGGGTGGATCCTGGGGAATTGGGAGTCACAGGCAGCAAACACAGCTGAAGCAAAGACAGAGAGGCAGAACAATCAGAATTTGCTCTTCAAGTGGTGAGCAGTTACATGGCACCCCGTGACACGAGGTGGGAGGGTGCAAACACCAGTCAGGAGTTTGGATTTGTTCATAAAGAAATCTCTTGAGTATCAGGTGCCACCAGGGGCAGGGTCTCTTAGCTTCCTGAAGATGGCAGTCAGGAGGGAGTCACTGAGTGCTGAGCTGGAGTTTAGGACCTCTAGGGCAAGGAGAGATGCAAGCCAAGGGAGTTGGTGCAGTAGCCATTTTTTAGTGGACAGGCACATTCATAGAAGTGGGAGCCCCTAAGCCAAGAGAGTTGAAGTGAGAAATAGTTCAGTGTCAGGCCTGGGGCTTGGGCCAGAAGCCTTAGGAGAAGTAGGGGAGAGGGAGTGGAGATATATCCTCATGCCCTGGTGCCAGGATCATGGTTATGACTGATGCCAAGGAGAGAAGGATGGTGGGGTGGGTGAGGGTGAGGGGGTTGTTGTGGCCCCCACCCAGGATTCCACTGCAGATATGTTTTTCTGAGCTGCATAGTGGTTATTAGAGAGCCAGGAAAACCTCATGTAAGTACCTAGATTTCTGGCTTCACTTGTAAGCCCTGGATTTCATGGCTCCATTTCTAGAGTGCTGACCAGAGCTGGTCACACAGCACCTGGGACTTGGCCCTCCAGCCTCCCTCCTCTGATACCATCTCTCACTCGGCCAGCTTGTCTCCTGTCCCTTCTTGGCCCTACTGGGTCCTTGACACATGGATTCACAACTGGATGCAGGTCAGGCACAGGAGGCTGCCATTCACAGCATGGAGCTGGGAGTAAAATCCAGCTGACACCCAGGTCTCCCATCCCTAGCAAGTCCACCCCTCATCCCTGGAGAAGAGGTGCCTAGTCACACAAAGACACCCTGACCCCAAATCCTCCCACCCAATCCTGAGTTCCCATTGGACACAGTGGGTCAGATGGCTGCGATAAGAATGATAAGGTGTGGTGGTGTGGGCGGGGTGAGGCACTGGGACTCAGGAGGGATGTGTTTTCAGAAATCTTTGTCAACTACAAAATGGCACTTGCCAAGGGCATTTGCCAGCTGCCTCTGCAGAAACTGAACTCTGTGCTGCGACAGCTGCTTACCTTCAACATTCCTGAGGGGGTTCAGGGTGGAGAGTGAGGCACTCTGGGCTCCAGGGAATCTGGTGGGACAGGTCTTTAGATAGTTAGATATTTCCAGGATCTGATTCCATGACCCCAGTGCTTGCACCTCTTCACATCTGGAAAAGCACTGCACTCCTTCCTTCGTGGCCACATCAGCTCCTTGTGACTAGCAGAAAACCTGTTGTAAAGTAAGCGCTTGATTGCACTGAGCTCCCCTCCACCAAAGCCTTCTATCCTGACCTTCCCCCACCGCCTCTAGGGAGCAGTCTCTCAGAGCTGCAGGAGGTGCTCTATCCTGGGCTGCAGTCCTCGTTTTGCCCCGCATAAATCTTAACTTCAACTCTCACGTTATGTACACTTTGAGTTGACACCTTTAAAAGTGTGCAGAGATCAGGATACCGATGTTCAATAACACTCTGCTTTGAGGAACAGTCTGGAAGCATCTAACAGAGCCATTTAAAGCTTGGAGGACATTTGCACTGTTGCTACTGCAGTAATTAGTGATCACTGACTGCCTACAAGGATTTTGATTCTGACTTCCAGCTTCATATATCATGGTTATTTTTATTTCTCTGTTTTGTTAATGAGGAAATGAAAGCTCACAGAGGTTGAATGATTGGCTCCAGGCCACTGCCCATCAGGCTAATACTAGTGTCAACAGTCACTGCGCATGGGGGCTGCGCTGAGCACTTCACTTTCCCCATGACATAGCTGATGCTACTCCTCCCATCTCGACAGGGAGGCTGAGGCCTGGAAGGGTCTGTGTGAGTTCTAGGCCACCTCCACTAACAAGCCCATGTCTCAGAGCTAGTTATGAACAAACATGGGATTAAAACCTAAGTCTTCAGTCAAGACTTCCCTGCTGGCTCAGAGGGTAAAGAACATGCCTGCAAAGCAGGAGACCTGGGTTTGATCCCTGGGTCGGGAAGATCCCTTGGAAAAGAGGATGGCTATCCATTCCAGTATTCTTGCCTGGGAAATCCCATGGACAGAGGAGTCTGGTGGGTTACAATCTGTAGGGTCACAAAGAGACGATGCGACTGAGAGAATCTCTTTCTGTGCTTTACAATGCTGCATTAAGTTTCTGTTGGTCAATGAAGTGAGTTAGCCATATCCTCCTGGTATCCTGAGCTGAGACTATTCATGCAGGTTACACGTTACATGGTTCAGTCGCTCAGTCATATCCGACTCTTTGCGACCCCATGATTCGCAGCACACCAGGCCTCCCTGTCCATCACCAACTCCCGGAGTTCACTCAGACTCACGTCCATCGAGTTGGTGATGCCATCCAGCCATCTCAGCCTCTGTCGTCCCTTTCACCTTCTGCCCCCAATCACTCCCAGCATCAGAGTCTTTTCCAATGAGTCAACTCATCGCATGAGGTGGCCAGAGTACTGGAGTTTCAGCTTTAGCATCACTACATGGTTAGCAAACTCTAAAATCTGAGCATTAACCAGGATGTTTCTAATAACTGGGAATCTGTGCCTTTCCTATGAGACAGACCACCTATGTGCAATGCTGGTTAAGCTCAGGCCTGAGTCAGTGAAACCTGAGTTCTAGCCCTGCTTTGCAACTCTGGCTGTATGACCATGGACAGTCCCTTACCTCCTAAGGTCTCCACTGTCCCTGGGCTGTGAGGTCCAGAGAGGTCCCATGTTGGTGGGGTTCAACTCTGGCACACGGCTATCCCACTGAGGATGCTGATGCGAAGGAGTATGTTTCTCATCACAGGCAGAGGGTCGAGCATTGTCCACCAGAGAGGCTGGTGAGTTTTGAGCCATTTCAGAGCAAGGCTAGCAATGGACCCGGAAGCGTAAGCCAGCTCCAGGGACAGGGTGAAGGGGCAGCCTCTTCATCTTGTCACACGCAGCCACACCCCCTGCAGAGTTGGGGGGGGGCTCCCAACTACTTCTGCAGAGGAGCTCCACTCTTGAGAAGGGGGTCCAGCCACCTGCAAAAAGGTCTGCCCCGGGGACCTACACCCTCCCATCCCTCCCCACCTTAGACACCTGGCCTATGTCCCAGGATGATCCCAGGCAGCGGGTAGCATGTGACCAGCCTAACAGTGGCAGGCATTGAGCCATTATGCTCTTACAGAAGCTTCTAGGTCCCAGACCAATCAGTTATTTTTGCTCTGTTCCTGGAGTTGCTGCTGTGTGTTAGTGTTAGATGTTCCATCATATCTGACCCTTTGCAACTGCATCCCGCCAGCTCCTCTGTTCATTAGATTCTCCAGGCAAGAATATTGGAGTGTGTTGCCATGCCCTCCTCCAGGGGATCTTCCCATCCCAAGGATCGAACCTGGGTTTCCTACACTGCAGGCAGATGCTTTACCATCTGGGCCACCAGGGAAGCCCAGGGTTGCTGCTGGGTTTCTGACAAAATCTTCCTGCTCAGAACTCGGGGAGAATAGGGGCCACATGCCCACCTCCCAGCTGCCTTTTATTCGCAAGGCCCTGCAGGTGTAGAGGCTTAGCTCTATCCCAGTGGGAACCCCTTGTGGAGAGGACTATTGGTTCCCCAGCTGCTGAATCATGCTCCAGCATCCTTGAATATATTAAAAATCTGCTTAAAAGAGAAGAAAGAGGAACTCTATGAAATATTCTGTAATGACCTATATGGGAAAAGAATCTGAAAAACAGTGGCTATATGTATATGTATAAAATGATACACTTTGCTGCACACCTGAAACTAACACAATACTGTAAATCAACTATTCGTTATTGTTCAGTCACTCAGTCATGTCTGATTCTTTGTGACCCGATGGACTGCAGCACACCAGGCTTCTCTGTCCTTCACTAATCTCTTGGAGTTTGCTCAGACTCATGCACATTGAGTTCGTGATGCCATCCAACCATCTCATTCTCTGTTGTCCCCTTCTCCCCTTGCCCACAGTCTTTCCCAGCATCAGGGTCTTTTCTAATGAGTTGGCTCTTTGCATCAGGTGGCCAAAGTATTGGAGCTTCAACTTCACCATCAGTCCTTCCAATGAATATTCAAGAATACTCTCATAAAATTTTTTGAAAAAGAGAAAAAAAATTCCACTCCACTCTGTCGTGCTCAAGCAGCTCTGAGTAGCATCAGGTCAGATGAGCTGGGGTGAGGGCGGAGCTGCAGCAGCCAGAGGCCTTTGCAGTCTTAGATTGTTTGCTCAAGTACATCCTGTGAATATGTGAGGCTCCCTGGCCCCTGCCCAAGGCCCAGCTCCCATCCATCATGCATTCAAACACTTGAAAGCAGTTACAGTAGTTGGAGCTGTCGACCAGGGCTGTTTTTCCCTAAGCAGACAGTGTCCAGGTGCCCATCCCCCCGGCAGAGGGGGAAATGCCAGGATGAGGAACCAGGTTAGAGCACCAGAGTGGGGGGAGGGGAGGAGGGGAGACTGGGGACGTGGACCAGGGATGGGAGGGGCTCTGGAAGGCTCAGCTGTAAGGAATAGAAAGGAAGTGGTGTTCCTTTCCCTGAGAGCTGAAGAAAGGAAGGGAGCAAGCAGCTGGAAAATAGGTAAAAGAACAGGACAGATAAGCGGG
Source organism: Madoqua kirkii (assembly GCA_006408675.1). Lineage (NCBI taxonomy): Eukaryota > Metazoa > Chordata > Mammalia > Artiodactyla > Bovidae > Madoqua > Madoqua kirkii. Next base: position 66,531 of record SJYC01143424.1, read on the forward strand.
GGGAGTGAGAGAGAAAAGGTGGACTGGACAAGAGCTCCAGGTCCAAGTTGGCAAAGTCTGTTTGAAGAAAGAGTGTACAGATCCTGGAGGAAGGGAAGGAAGTGAGATGTCTGAGGTTTTGCTGGTATTTTCAAGTGCAAATGATCTCTCATTAAAACAGCCACAAGAGGGGCAGGAGAGAGGTTCAAGTGGGAGGGGACGTGTGTATACTTATAGCTGATTCACGCTGTTGTATGGCAGAAACCAACACTACATTGTAAAGCAATTAACCTCCAATTAAAAGTTGAAACAAACAAACAGCCACAAGAGAGAAGCTACCACCAACTTATCTTTCTGGGGAATGGGTGTCGGGGAGGTCTTGGGTGCGAAGATGTCTCCATGGAGACTGAGAACCAACACAGGGTTATGGAGCTTTTGGAGCCAGAAGGCACCTGTTTTGAATGAGGAAGTTGAGGCCTGGGGATGGTAAAGTGACATTAAAATGATTTGCCCCAAATAATCCATCCTGAATTCAAACACTGAGTCCAAACTAAGAGTATGACACAGATATAGCAAATACAACCTGAAACAAATGTCATGTGTTAAGTCCATTGTTGCTGTTTACCCTAAGTTGTGTCCAACTCTTCTGGGACCCCATGGACTGCAGCCTACCAGGCTCCTCTGTCCATGGGATTTTCCAGGTGAGAGCACTGGAGTGAGGTGCCAGTACCTTCTCCAGCTTTCAGAGCTCTCCATCCATAGTTCACTCTCATTCCTGAATGCCCATGTGAGCCAGACTCTGGTGTCAGCCATGATACATAGGACGGAGCTCCCGCTCTGTACCTGGTAAACACAATGCCAGCTTTAATCATGGAAGTGAAAGGGGGGTCTGGGAGCCCAGGAGGCCGGGACTGCAGCCGAGAGCTCAGCTAGGATGGATGCACGGCAGCTTTATACTGTGCTTTCCAGGGCAGACATCACTAATCAGTCACAGTATTCTTTCCCAAGGAAGCTGGATCAAGCACAGTCTTTGTCAGCCTGCCTTGTATCCAGCAACCAGAAGAAAAATTGGGGAGCTGGAGCAGGACCAGGCTATGTTCACTGGCCAGGAGCAAGCATGCCCAGACCTTCAGCCATGCTGCCATACTCAGGGAGGCTGTGGGACAGCACTGTAGGACTTGAGTTTTTGACAGGAGAACTCTTGAGTCCCCCACGTGTTGGAGGAGGAAGGAAAGCCTCTCCAGAGTGCTGAGCGTGGGCCAGTAGGGATGGGTGGGTGGTGGGGAGTAGGGGCCATGTGGAGGAGGAGGCTGAGAATGTGCCATGAAGCAGCAAGGGAGGAGGGAGCTGAAGATCTGACTGAGGGCATGAGAGCTTTCCAAGCAGAAAACTTGGGGAGGAGCAGAAAATTGAGAGAGAAGACAGTTTCTATGAAGATCCTCCATGGGCAGTTTAGATGTAGGTTAGAATCTGAGAACCAGTCAGGGTTGCAATGATAGATTGGGAGCCCAGCCACAATAGGAGTCCCAGGGAGACTTCTCTTAAGGCAGTAGTCCCCAACCTTTTTGACACCAGGGACCAGTTTGGGAGAAAACAATTTTTCCATGGACCAGGAAGCAGGGGGACAGTTTTGGGATGATTCAAGTGCATTACATTTGTTGTGTACTTCATTTTCTAATCTAATGTCACTGCTGATCTGAAAGGAGGTACCGTTGTGTAAGCCGGAGGTTGGGGACTCCTCTCATAAGGGACCTCCACTTGGGCAGACAAGACTAATGAGTAGAACCGTCAGCCCCCAAAGTGCAATTCCACCTGCAGAGGAGCTGAATGGAGATGCAAGGCTGCAGAAATATGGCTTTGGTATGGGCGGGGAAAGGAGGCAAGGAGGCACTTGAGTTGGATCTGAGGGAAGAACAGAACCTGCAGGAGATGTGAAATAAGTTGTGGGAGGGCCCTAAAGACCTAACTGGGCCCCAAGGAACAGAGAGAAATGGGTGGGAAGTTGTGAGGGTGGAATACTAGGTCTCAGTGTGGATGGAATTTAGGAGCAGATGAGTTGGAGATACGGTTCATCCAAGTGCTGAACCACAAATGAGAAGGATGGTGACAGGGAAACTCTTCCTCTACTCACAATACTTCTCATTGCAAACAGGTGGGTTTTCCACAGCAAGAAATTCTTTAATTCTCTGCACATATCAACTGATGTCCTATACTTCAGTTAGATTATAACTACCCAACAGACCCCACTGGTTAAGGGCTCAGTTCCATAAACCTCTCTGGGTATTAGACACCAGCCACAAGTATGGGCCCCCAGGTTACCCACATTTCTACCTGGTTTGGCTACCAATTAGAGGTTCCCCTGACCTCTTCCTCAGTCTTAACAATTTGCTTTAACAGTACATAGAACCCAAGAAAATAATTTTACATACTATTTCTGATTTATTGTAAAAGATATTGCAAAGGATACAAATGAACACCTGGATAAAGCGACCTAGGCAGAAGATCCTAAATGTAGGAGCTCCTGTCCCTCCCATGAACTTTGGGGGCACTACCTTCCCAGCATATATAGGCATCCCCAGAAACTCTCCAAACCTATTTGTTCAGGGTTTTTATAGAGGTTCCACTATGTAGGCAGCTTTGATTAAATCCTTGGCCCTTGGTAATTAATTCAGCCCCCAGTATCCCTCCTCTCATGGAGGTTGGGTGTGGATTGAAAGTTCCAACCCTCTAGTCACATAGTAAGTTTCTCTGACAACCAGCACCAGTCCTGAGATGGCATTATCAAGAAGTCATCTAACTAGCATAAATTCAGATCTGGTGAAAGGGCTTATTATGAATAACTCTCAGTTAGTATAGTGGTTAAAAACATGGTCTTGGAGCCAAACAGCCAGAGTTGGAATCTCAGCCCCACAACTTACTAACTGCGACCTGGGTCAGACTTTGGGCTTCCCACATGGTACTAGTGGTAAAGAACCCACTTCCAATGCAGGAGCCACAGGAGATGTAGGTTTGATCCCTGGGTTGGGAAGATCCCCTGGAGGAGGGCATGGCAGCCCACTCCAGTATTCTTGCCTGGAGAGTTCCAAGGACAGAGGTGTCTGGTGGGATCTAGTCCATCATGTCACAAAGAGTTGGCTATGAGGAGATTTAGCCACATGAATCACTAAGATGCTCTTCTCATCCCTACCATTTAGGAAATTCCATGGGTTTTTGGAGATCTAGTGCCCAGAACAGGGGATGGAAATCAAATATTTATTTCTTGTCGTATCACAATGTCACAGTGCCATAAGACTCAGCCCTTGTCCCAGAGCAGATAGGGAATATAGAAGGCTCACATCCATCTAGAACTCTCCTTCTGGTGTTCAGCTAGGGTTGTGCCAAGTCAGTCTCTCACCTTGGCCTCCCAAACAGCCCACCTGCTCCTTCATCAATCTTTCTCCCATCCAACCCTCCCCCATCAGAGAGGTCTGGTTCTCACTTTTAACCTCATAGATCTGTTACTTAATGGCATGCCAGGTACTCTGCTGGTTGCAGAGCAGCTCTCAACTCTAGTTGGGATGAACAGAATCATTGCACTTCATTTGGCTGCTAGAGTCCTGACTTAGATGTCTGGGCTTTCCTAGTGGGTGTCCAGCTGCCACCTGGATGTCTCCGTTGATGTTACCCTCTACAGATAACCATGCGCCATGGAGGAGATGCCCTCGGGGAGGGCCCAATGTGCATGCCTTCCTTTACAATTCCAGCTGCTTTCTGTTCTTCCAGTTTCAGAAGGAAAGAGCCAGCTGGTCCCTCCTTGTAATAAATGCTTCTGTGTGTTTGAAGACAGTAGTTAAGTCATTCTTGAGCTTTCTCATCTCCAAACTAAACAATCCTGACCCCTGTAACCTTTCTTGGCAAATCTGAAGGCCCATATGCAGAGAGAAAGCAAAACAAAACCATCTGATGGGGGAGGCCTCCTATGTCCAAGCCAGACTGCGTTTGGAAACTTGGTCTTTAATTACATGTAAATTCAGTAGCTTCTAGCATCTCAGCCAGTGAGAGACCAGGTGCTCATCAAGCCCCCTCATGTGCTTGGCTTCCAGGCTGTCAGCACCTGGCTGAGGTTGGCATTTCTTCTGTGTTCAGATACACTGGGAGGATGAAAAGGTACATCGCCCAGGGAGTGAGCCAGGAATACAGACTGCTGAAACTTCCTGCCTCAAGTCCCTAGAATTCCTGGAGAGTCAGGCAGCCTGCTAGGAAGGCTGCCCTCTGACCTCACAGAAGACCGGTTTCCTGGGATCTGTAAGTAGAACCAGTAACCTTAACTTGTCAGCTCTCCCCCAGACTTCCTGCTGCTTCTAAATGGGAGAGGCTGACTGTGGGTCCTTGGATCACATTCAAATTCCTTCCCTTGGTGGTTTTCTGGGGGTACCTTTCCCAGGAATTCACTAGGTGTCTTGGGAGACCTCAGGTTGGTGTCTCCTGACCTTAGGTTTTGCTAGCATTGGACCAATTGTCCTTTTGGTCTCTGGGGCCTCTTTTTTCCTTCAAAGCCCAGTGTTTGTAGGTCGGGCCCAGCTTTCAGGACACAAGAGTCATACTGCAGGCTCATACCCACCTAATAAATTCAACACATTTTTCTAAATAAATAAAAATTTGTTTGGACAGTGGCGATACTCTGTGTGTCCTTCTCATTACACCTAGAGGTGGATGTGGAGGGGAGGGTCCATTAGGGCATCCCTCTGTCTGCCTGTCTGTGCTGTTCTTCCTGCTGGCTGCTCAGGCTGTGGGCCCCTGGTTTTGCAGAAACAAAATTTACCCATTTTAAGCATTCAGTAGGTTTTTTTTTTTTAATTATTTTATTGAAGTATAGTTGATTTACAATGTTAAATGTACAATGTGTTAATTTCTGCTTACAGCAAAGTGATTACTATATATATATATATATATATATATGTATGCATTTTTTCACACTTTTCCAAAATGGTTTATCACAGGATATTGAATATAATTCCCTGTCCTATACAGTAGGACCTTGCTATTTATCCATCCTGTATATAATACTTTGCATCTGGAAGAACTTTGAGTATTTTTACAGTTGTGTGCTCATCACCATGGTGACTGTAGAACATTTTCATCACCCCAAAGTGAAACCTTGTGACCCTTTGCAGTGACTCCCACCTAGGCGACCATGAATCCACTTTCTGTCTCTATGGATATGCCAACTCTTGTCATTTCATATAGATGGAATCATGCAATATGTGGCCTTTTGTGACTGGCTTCCATGACACAATGTCTTCAAAGTTCATCCAAGTTAAATCAATTAAATCATTAATATCATTAAATAAGTTAATAATCAATATCATTAAATTCCATTGTCTGGAGATACTACATCCTGTTTATCCCTTCATCAGTTGGTAGACATCTCATGGGTACATTTTGTGTGAAAAGGTGTTCAAGCCTCTTGGATATATACTTCACAGTGGATTACTGGGTCATTTGGTAATTCTGTTTCAGGGACACACCCACTGTTTTCCAAAGTATCTACAGCATTCTACATCCCCACCAACAATGCATGAGAGCTCCAATCACCCCCCACATCTTTACCAATACCCTTTATTGTCCATCTTTTTTATTCTAGCAGTCCCAGCAGGTGTGAATTGGGTTTTGGTTTGCATTTCCCTAAGAACTAATGACAAACAGCATATTAAAAAGCAGAGACATCATTTTTCTGACAAAGGTCCGTATTGTCAAAGTTATGGTTTTTCCAGCAGTCGTGTATGGATGTGAGAGTTGGACCACTAAGAAGGCTGAGTGCCTAAGAATTGAGACTTTTGAATTGTGGTGCTGGAGAAGACTCTTGAGAGAGTCCCTTGGGAGATTAAACCAGTCAATCCTAAAGGAAATCAACCCTGAATATTCATTGGAAGGACTGATTCTGAAGCTGAAGCTCCAATACTTTGGCAATCTGATGTGAAGAGCCAACTCATTGCAAAAGATTATAATGCTGGGAAAGACTGAAGTAAGGGGGTAACAGAAGATGAGATGGTTGGATGCCATCACCAACTCAATGGACATGAGTATGAGAAAGCTCCAGGAGATAGTAATGGGCAAGGAAGCCTAGCGTGCTATAGTCCACGGGCTCACAAAGAGTAGGACACGACTGAACAACTGAACAACAACAAAGAACTATGATATGGAGCATCTTTTCCTGGGTTTTGGAATCTTTGATATATAGATTGCATTTGAATTTTCCAAAGAGGACAGTAGGCAGTCATTCCTAATGCATGGGGCCACAGTTCATCCTCGCACAGGGCAGCTCCTGGAATGTGAGCTTTCAGTGCAGAACTAGAATGCACTGCTCCAAAGCTGTCTGTGTGCAACAATGTGATTTGGGGAACATCTTTAGGGTATTATTTTTACAAGCTTTTCTCAAAGTAGAAAATCCTTAACTCCTTGCCTTTTTACATGGAACTTTGTCAAGGGTAATTTTGACTAAAATAAAAAGGAAAAAGAAGTGACTTCCCTAGCAGTCCAGGGGTTAAGACTTCGCCTTCTATTGCAGGAAGTGTGGGTTCGATCCCTGGTTGAGGAACAAAGATCCCACATGCCTCGTCGTGGCCAAAAAAATCCCCACATAAAACACAAGCAATATTGTAACAAATTCAATAAAGACCTTAAAAATGGTCCCCATCCCTCTCCCCCCGAAAAAATCTTTTAAAAAAGGGAAGGGCTCCCCTGGTTGCTGAGTGGTAAAGAATCCACCTGCCAATGCAGGAGACATGGGATCAATCCCTGGTCTAAGAAGATCACGCTGCAGAGCAACGAAGCCCCTGCACCACAACCACTGAACCCTTGATCTGGAGCCTAGGCCCCACAGCTTCTGAAGCCCGCACAGCTAGAGACTGTGCTCCACAGCAAGAGAAGACCTGCAAGGAGAAGTCCTCACACCTGAGAGTAGCCCCTGCCAGCTGCGACTGCAGAAAGCCCGAGCAGCAACAAAGACCCAACACAGCCAAAAATAAATAAATAATTTTTTAAGGGAAAAGGAGGCTAAAATCTATCTCCTTGAAAAAGTATACAATTTTTGTTGTTTGATGGATAGGGTTGAGGAAGTTGGACTCCTTGTGTCCCTTCTCATGGCCACCAGTGGCCAACTCCATAAGACTGTCCTCATGCTTTTGCTTCTGAAACGGTTTGGGCACAGCTGGAGACATGGCAAGGGGCATCTTGGTGGTGCAGAGTTGTCTCAGCTTGACTGGGACTCCAGGTTCCCACAGGTCACTGCACGGAGACTTGGAGGCACACCAGTCCCAGCTCTGTCCCAACACGGGTAGTGGCGAGATCTTGGGTGTCCTGGGATTTATACTCCAAGCAGACCATAGGCCAGAATGTCCCAAGTGCTGGAAAAGCAGTGGCCATCTGCTGGTCTGTCCATTGTTCTGATGTCTTCTCAGGACCATCTTTTCTTTGTGAAAAATGACCTCAGCTGGCCGTGTGAGGGTCCATGCCTCTGATTTCCTGGGGTGTCCCTGCTGATCCTGTGATGATGGGCTTTGATTCTCTGCTAGCACCTTCCTGAAGCCCAGTGTGGTCTCCAGACACGGTACCCATCTTTCCCCAGTGTCAACCTGCCTCACAAGCCAGGCATGGCCTCTCATTTGAGCCCCATGAGAAGCTGAAGTTTTCTCCTCAATATAAATCAAATTTGTCCCTTCTCTGAACATCCAAAACCATGATAGGGTATTTTTTTTTTTCAGTAAAGAGATAGGGATGAAAAGGGGGACACTTGAATTCTTAAATTTTATAGGCATACCCTTGGCTGAGCCTACAGGTGACTGGTTTTTTCATAAGCTGCTGTATAACTGTCTTTCTCATCTTCCTTGTGGAGGCAGTGACACCTACTTCTGTGGTGATTTTCTTGAGTCACTTTTCATCACGTCTATCCTCTCCCTCTGAAAAATTAGCATAATTGGTCAAGCTGGGTTGTGCAGGCCACACTCTTGGGCTCCTGAGCCAGAGTCGCCTCTTTCTTTCTTATCTGTGCCCGGGCAGGAGCAGCTCTCAAAGCTTCCACTCCCTCCAGCCTCACTGCCGAAAGGAACACACAACCCTCCAGGATATGGGGACAGGCACAGCCCAGAAGCCTCGCACGCCCTGCATTCTTTCATAAAGCAAATTATAAAACTTCTTAATTTACTTTAAGAAGTAAATTGATGTTGGTTGTTGCTATAGTGGGGTTGGTGTTAAGACAGGCATATAGACCACTGGGACAGAGTTAGGCATACAGAAATAGAGCCACACTTACAGGACTGATTTTTTCCTGGCAAAGGCACCAAGGAAATTCAGTGTAGAAAGTATGATCTTCAACAAGTGGTGCTAGAAAAAATGGGTAGCCATAAGCAAAAAAAAAAAAACAACTTAACCATTACTGGACATTTATAAAGAATCAACTCAAAACAGATTATAGATAGACATAAACGTAAGCGCTAAGGCTATAGAACTCCTAGAAGAAAACATATGATATATCTTAGTGACCTTGGTTTGGGCACCAATTTGTTAAATTCTACATATAAAGTATAAGTCATAAAAGAAATAATCTATTGACTGAATTTTATCACAATTAAAAAAATGAACTTTTGCCCTTCATAAGACATTTAAGAAAATGAAAAGGAAAGCTGCAGACTGAAGATATTTGCAAAGCATACACATGACAAAGGACTTGTACTAAAATTTATAAATAAGTTATTTACAAGAAGACAACGTAATGTTTTTAAATGGTCAAAAGATCTGAAAAAACTTCACCAAAGAATGTATAGAGCTGGAAAATAAACACATGAAAAGAGGCTCAACATCATTAGTCACCAGGGAAATGCAAATCACAACCACAATGAGACACCACTAACCCACTTGAGTGGATAAAATGAAAAAGACTGACCATACCAAATGTTCGCAAGGGTGTGAAGCAATTGGAACAGTCATTCAGTGCTGGTGGGAATGGAAAATAGTATGACCACTTTGAAGAGCATTTTGTCAGGTTTTTTTTTTAAGTTAAAAATATATCTACCATATGACTCAGCCATTCCACCTCTGTTTATTTACACTCCACACACACAAAAAAAGAGAGAGCTTATGTTCACAATGTTCATAATTGCTTTATTTGAAATTATCAAAAATGGAAAGCAGTCCAGGAGAATCCCAGAGAATGAACAGATTAACAACTTTTGACATATCCATATGATAGAATGATACTCACCAATGAAGAAAAGGAACAATTGATGTACACAAAAGCATGATCGAATCTCAAAATAATTATGCTAAGTAAGAAAAAAGGCAATAAAAAGTAGATACTATGATTCTAGTTGTATAAAATCATAGAAAGTGCAGGTAATCTACAGTAAGAGAAAGCAGATTGGCAGTGGCATTTTGGGTGGAGGGAGTTAGACAGCTGGAAGGACTACAAAGTGACAGAAGGAAATGTAGAGAGTGATGTATATATGTTCATTATCTTAATTGTGATGACAGCTCCAGAGATGTACACATATGTCTAAACCGTTCAAGTATGCACTTCAATTATATAAGGTTTATTAAGTGGCAATTACACTTTGATAAAGTTGTCACCAATAAAAAGGAAAAAAAGAGCCCTTATCTTCCAAGATAGACACTGAATGTTTTACAAACAAAGTTATCTAAGTACTGAAATTTGTTTCAAGATAATATAGGAAGGGTGTAAAGTAGGTGGAGATACAGGATGACATAGAAGATGGACCACCAAATGATGCAGGCTGAGGATGGGCTCGCATGTGTGTCTGAAACACCGCATTCAAAAAAATGCCGACTAGAAAATGTGACTTTTACCCTAAGAATGCAGGACAGCTTTCTTTGGCTTTCTTTCTTTCTTTAGTCAGAAAACTCATTAGCTTTTATCTAGTTTAATAAAAATGTGTAGGGATGACACGGTCCAAATGAATTGGTTAAAGTTGATGTGAAATAATTAATAATTAATCAAGGCAGGTCTTTAGGCAGGCTGGATTTTGTCAAAGAAGACAAAATCTTTGGGGAGAGGATCTTCAATGAGAGGGGATGAGATTGCTGAGAGGCCACTCTATTATAGCAGTTTATAGACTGATAGAATGCATGTGCATGGCGGTGTGAAATAATGGAGAAATATGGATAGAGAACTGTGAAGGCTTCCTCGGTACCTAGCTCCTAGGTACCTAGCGCCTACCTTCTCCCTGGGCGAAGCATCCTATCCCAACCCCACGCTCCTGCAGGACCAGCCTTGCAGCCCAGAGTGGAGGGAATATTCCAAGCCTGCTAACAATTAGCACAGTGCTCCTCTAATAATAGAGCCTGTCCATGAAATCCTCTGGCCCGCCTAGTGAGTTCCCACTTTAAATTCTCAGAGGCTTTTACTATCTGTGAGAGTTTGAGAACATGTAACTAAGTAGAAGCATCCAGAAGGGCTTTGGGCTGTTTGATGGGTATCCAGGGTAGAGAGTGGAGACTGAGGCACACTACTGCCTCAGAGTCTGTGACAGCAGCTGAAGAAAGCAGGTCAGAAAAGGTATACTGGTCTCTTGACTCTACTCAAACCCACGGAAGTTTGCTTATATGGACCAGGCCTGTTGTTAAGGTTATCTGACATGTGTTGATATAATTTAAGTTTTTAATTTTTTTATGTTGTTTAGTCTCTGAGTCATGTCCTACTCTTTGCAACCCCATGGACTGTAGCCCTCCAGGCTTCTTTGTCCATGAGATTTCCCAGGTGAGAATACTGGAGTGGGTTGCCATTTCCTACTCCAGGGGATCTTCCAAACCAGGGATCGAAACGCCATCTCCTTCAGTTCTGTTACATTGCAGGCAGATTCTTTACTGCTGAACCACTGGAGAAGCCCCTGGATTTGCCATATGTCCAAGCAGTTCCACTCTTGCATATATAATAGAACTGAAAACTTATCCACACAAACTCTGGTGAATGGATATTCATAGCATATTCTTTATGATAATGTCCATCAACTGGTACATGAATAAACACAATAATGGGATTCAACATTCAACTATAGAAAGGAATGAAGAATTAATGCCCGCTAAAGTATGGAAGAACTTTGAAAGCACATTGCTGAGGGAAAGAAACTGGTTTCAAAAGTCCATATAATTTATGGTTCAGTTTATATGATATGCCTAGATAGACAAATCCACAGACAGAAAGTAGATAAACGGTTGTCAGGAGTTGAAGGAGACAGAGATGCAGAATAGCTGCTAATGGGACTGGGTTGGTTTGGGGAGTTACACAAATGTTCCAGAATGAGATAGTGGTGATGGTTACATGTATGTGTGTGTTAGTCAGTCATGTCTGACCCTTTGCGACCCCAAGGACTGTAGCTTGTCAGGTTCTTTTGTCCATGGGATTCTCCAGGCAAGAATACTAGCATGGATAACCATACCTTCCTCCAGGGGATCTTCCCAACCCAGGTATCAAACCCAGGTCTCCCGCATTGTGGGCAAATTCTTTACCATCTGAGCCACAGAGAAGCCCTGGTTGCATAGCCTTGTGAATATATGAAAAGTTCCTGAACAGCACATGTTAATGGAGTTAATTTTATGATATGGAAAGTGAAAGTGAAAGTCACTCAGTCGTGTCCAACTCTTTGCAACCTCATGGACTATAGAGTCCATGGAATTCTCCAGGCCAGAATACTGGAGTGGGTAGCCTTTTCCTTCTCCAGGGGATCTTCCCAACCCAGGGATCAAACCCAGGTCTCACGCATTGCAGGTGGATACTTTACCAGATGAGCCACAAGGGAAGCCCAAGAATACTGGAGTGGGTAGCCTATCCCTTTTCCAGGGGATCTTTCCAACCTAAGAACTGCATTGCAGGTGGATTCTTTACCAACTGAGCTATCAGGGAAGCCCATGATATGTAAACTATATATTAATTTTCTACAAAGGGAATGTGATCTAATGATTCAAATTTCAAGACACAAAAGAGTCAGCAATGACAAATCTCCCTTCTTCCTCTGGGAGCAGCTACCTATTGCCCCTGCAACCCTTAGGATCCATGTTGATCAAGGAATCAATTTTCTATTGTTCGTGATGTTGTCATATGCACAACTTTTTTTTATTATACTAACTGCTTTCCAGTTTGCTTTTTCCTTGGTTACAACCTACTAGTCCCTTGTGTGTGTGTGTTTTTTTTAATTTTTCATTGCAGTATAATTGCTTTACAGTGTTGTGTTAGTTTCTGCTGTGCAACAAAATGAATCAGCTGTATGTATACATATATCTCCTCTCTCTGAGCCTCCCTCCTACTCCCCAATCCTACTCCTCTAGGTCATCAAAGAGCACCTAGCTAAACTCCTTGTGCTATAAAACAGCTTCACACTGGCTAGCTACTTAATACATGTGTGTGCTAAGTCGCTTCAGTCATGTCCGACTCTGTGAGACCCTATGGACTGTAGCCTGTTAGGAGTGGACTTCCATGCCTTCCTTCAGGGGACATTCCTGACCCAGGGATCGAACCTGCATCTCTTACATCTATTGCAACGGCAGGCAGGTTCTTTACCACTAGTGCCACCTGGGAAGCCCATTTAATACATGGTAGTGTATATATGGGGCTTCCCTGGTGGCTCAGATGGTAAAGAATCCGCCTGCAATGCCAGAGACCTGAGTTCGAAAACCAGCACAGCACACAGTGTATATATGCCAATGCCAACTCTCCCAATTTGCCCTGCTCTCTCCTTCCCTTATATTAGACGTACGGGGACAATCCACTGCAGGTGACTATGTCCTGCAGAGTAGCATGAGATAGCCATCTATATAATGGTGACAATTATATCATATCACAAGCATCAGTATATGTCTTTATCAAGCCCAGACCAGATTGTGAGTGAAGTGGCTCAGTCGTGTCCGACTCTTTGCGATCCCATGGACTGTAGCCTACCAGGCTCTTCTGTTCATGGGATTTTCCAGGCAATAGTACTGGAGTGGATTGCCATTTCCTTCTCCAGCAGATCTTCCCGACTCAGTGATCGAACCCAGTCTCCCGCATTGTAGACAGACACTTTACCGCCTGAGCCACCAGGGAAGTGCCTCAGACCAGATTAAGGAGACTGAATTAAATTTGGTCTCATTTGGGCTGATTGAATCTGGGTCCTGGCCAGGATACCCCGGGGCTTGCCTGAGATTTTGTTTTCAGCAGAGTTTGAGGTTATGTGATTTTTGGTGACAATGTGCACAGTCAAATGAGTCTTTACTCTTCAGAACATTTTTGTTCCTGAAGGCTTACAAAGGAACTGCCAAATTGAGTTAAATGAATCAAGAGACCAACCCGCCTTGGGGCATAGTAAGCAAAGACCAAACACGCAATTGAGAGCCACCTTCAGCTGGTTACTTACAGTTACCTGGTCTAGATGCCCACAGACCTCTCACGCTAGGAGAGTTGGAACAGCAGGTACCATCACAAAGTTCCCCACTCACTCTCCCAGGGATCAGATTGCTAATATTGTGCTGGGTCCCTTAACATCTTTAAGGATTGAGGCCTTGGACTTCCCTGGTGGTCCAGTGGTAAAGAGTTCACCTGCTAACACAGAGGACACAGTTTCGATTCCTGGCTGGGGGACTAAGATCCCACATGCTGCAGGGCAACTAAATTCACCACAACGACTGAGCTCAAGCATTATAATGACTGAAACTCATTCACCCTAGAGCCCATGCCCCACAACAAGAGAAGCCACAGCAATGAGAAGCCCCTGCACCGCAGCTAGAGAAGAGCCCTGCTTGCTGCAACTAGAGAAGGTCTGTGAGCAGCGATGAAGACCTAGCACAACCAAAACTAAATAAATAAATCGATCGATTTTTAAAAAAGAATTGAGGGGACTTCCCTGGCGGTCCAGTGGTCAAGGCTTTGCCTTCTAATGCAGGGGGTACAGGTTCACTCCCTAGTCAGGGGCCTTGAGGCCAAAAATACTCAAAATATTGTAACAAATTCATAGGCTTAAAAAAATAATCCACATTTTTAAAAAAATGGAGGTCTTGTGGCCTGTTTTGTTTATTTGTGCATTAGTAGAGTAGAAATTTCTCTCTAAAAAAAATAAAAGACCAGTGAGCTTGAATGGGATTAGTTGTCCCCTCTGCAGCTTTGCTGCTGTTGGTCCTGAAAGTGCTTCTACACAGAGTCCCCGGATGTCCCATTCTTTATGAAGTTAGTAGGACACATACCCTGAGTGGTCCTCTCATCACAGTTCCCAGTCACTTCTCAGGATGCCCTGATGCCACCTGTGTTGGTAGTAAGCATGAGTGCAGGTCACTCTTGTTAGAGCTGATGAAGCCCCATGGGTGAGGAATGCAGGAGCTCCCTCCAGCCCTGGGCAAGAAGCATGGAAGGGACAGGTCAAAGATGCTGTGGGGCTGTAAAGCTGGAGAGGCTGAATCCATCAGGGAGGCACCAAATACTAACAGAACCTACTCCCCAGCTTTGTGGGGAGGATCCATTGCAATGAGGCACCCAATGTGCTTAGAACAGCTGCTGCTCAAGAAATGTTGGCCTTAGCAAGTGAAGAGTAGAGTCAAACAGCTATTTGCAAAAAAGGATGTCCACTGAAGAAATTGTTTTGCAGAAACCACAGAGGCCATCTGGCCTTGGACTGAGGGTTTGATGAGGACCCAGGGCAACTACTGTTGGGGCTGTGTCAAGGACCCCACAGGGAAGAAACCAGCAGCTCAGCAGCTGAGAGAAATGCCCACTTGAGGATAGAGAGTCACGGTGGTGTGAACATGGCTTATTGGCAAGTGATTCTCAGAACTCTTCGAGAAGGAAATGGCAACCCACTCCAGTATTCTTGCTTGGAGAATTCTATGGACAGAGGAGCCTGGTGGGCTACAGTCTGTGAGCCCACAAAGAGTTGGACATGGCTGAGCAACTAACTAACTCTCAGAATTCTAGAGTTCTTACCCATTAAGTGGGCATAATTATATTACCTAACTCATAAGATCACTGCAATAATATTTGTAAAGGTGAGTCCTTTGCTTGACAAAATGTTTTTTGTTATTTAGGTGTTAAGTCGTGTCTGACTCTTTTGAGAGTTGTAACCCACCAGGCTTTTTTGTCCATGGGATTTCCCAGTCAAGAATATTGGAGTGGGTTGCCATTTGCTTCTTTATGACAAAATAAGCGTGCGGTAAATGGTGGTAGGGGTGGAGGTGATGTTTCTTGGAAGATTTTATGAGACTCCTTGTAGGGCAGACTCAATCTGTTGGGCAGGTGTTTTGAGCTCATGTAGGTGGTGGGCTGCAGTCCATGGGGTTGCAAACAGTCAGAAACAACTGAGCGATGTCACTTTCACTTTTTACTTTCATGTATTGGAGAAGGAAATGGCAACCCACTCCAGTGTTCTTATCTGGAGAATCCCAGGGATGGGGGAGCCTGGTGGGCTGCCGTCTATGGGGTCGCACAGAGTCGGACACGACTGAAGTGATTTAGCAGCAGAAGCAGCAGCAGGTAAAAAGCAAGGGCTGGCATGTAGACTTCAGAGGAGCAGAGAAGCTGCTGTAATTAAGAGAGGAGGGACTCGGTTTTCCTGGGTTGAGGATGGGAATTCCAGGAGGAGGAGCATCAAGGATGAAGTCTCAAAAGACAAAGAACTTTGGGAAAGAAATTTACTCATTAGGGAATTTGGGGGTTTTGAAGTCTGCCCCTTCCTTGAGTTAGTTCCTCAACATCATCTGTCAAGTCTATGCATGTCACTAAAAGTTTTGAAGAAGTGGACTCTTTGGTTATCTCGAAGAAAGGTTGAGTTCTGAGTTCAGTTAAGCAGGTGATGAACCAGGCTGACCCACGGACACAAGATCCAGAAGCTAGGGAACTACTGACACTTGGGGTATATTGTTACAGCTACGATCATGGCGAATCTAGAAGACGGATCAATGGTTGGGGCCAGGAGATGCAGATGTGGCTAAGAGCATGGCTGGGGAGGTGGGGGAAGGAAGAAACCTAGGGAGTGTATATTCTTTGAACATAAGGAATTCCCCAAAAGGAATCCAGGAAGAAGAAAGATGGTTTAAACCTCAGAGGAAGGAAGAGGAACATGGGGGTCCAAGTTACACTAGGATGGAGGTCATGAGCCAAACAGCAAACAGACAGCCCCTCCCCCTGTGGTGGAGGTGACTGTGCCTGAGAATCTTGGTCTTGGGCCTGTAATTGAGCAGGATCCTATGAGGCCTTCTAGAGCAGCCACTTCCTCCATATCTTCTACTTTAGCTCCTCTCTGAAGGACCTAGAAACTATCTGATACACATTTCCTGAGTTGTTTTATGATGCTAACACCATCACCCAAGGGAAGAAATTAACTCTTGATAAACGTGAGCACTAGCCTCCAGACTTACTGGCACCTAAGGATTGATAATGCTCACTCCCATGACCTGGCCCTATTATCTCACCATCAACCAATCAGAGTTGTGCAGGAGCCATCACACACCCTGGGACGCCCCTCCCTCACCTGGCCTTTAAACATGCTTTGCTGAGGGGACTTCCTTGGCGGTCCAGTGGTTAAGACTTCACCTTCAAACACAGGAAATGTGGGTATGCGGGTTTGATCCCTGGTGGGGGAGCTAAGAAACCACATGCCTCTCAGCCAAAAAACCAAAGCCAAAACATAAAACAGAAGCAAAATTGTAAAAAATTCAATAAAGACTTTAGAAAATTATTTTTTTAAAAAATAAAGACTGAAAAATCCCTTTGCTGAAATCCATCAGGGAGTTTGGGCTTGACTACTTGAATACTGACTGAGGTTCGTACCCAGCAACAAATGCTGCACTTCCCTTCACTGCAACCTGGTGTCAGTAAATTGCTTTTACTGCGCGTGGGTGAGCTGACCCAAGCTTAACTCAATAACAGGGTGAGGAGTGGACAACCTTGGACTTGCGTCAGAAGGCACCACAGGCATAGATTGCACTTCTTTTTCTTGTGGTGGTCTTGGACAGGGGCCACATTCCTTAAGCCCTAGTGGCTGAACTAGTCCTTGTGCATTAATGATGTAAGGTAAGTGGACCCTGATGCCTGAAGAATCAACTAGAACATAAACAGTTTAGGGATGAGGTTCCAGGGATAAGAAGTGCTGGTGGGGTCTGATTGTCAGGTTTACAATCCTGGATGAGAAGCATTATTGGGACCTACTGTGTGTTAAGCATCATCCACTTGTTTACATGTTGGAAATGCAGAATTCCTTCAACCCAATTAACAAATATTTATAAGTGCTGACTAGGGCTTCCCTCATAGCTCAGTTGGTAAAGGATCTGCCTGTGGTGCAGGAGACCTGAAGTTGATTCCTGGGTTGGGAAGATCCCCTGGAGAAGGCAATGGCAACCCACTCCAGTATTCTTGCCTGGAGAATCCCATGAACAGAGGAGCCTGGTGGGCTACAGTTCATGGGTCACAAAGAGTTGGACCTGACTGAGTGACTATACCACCACCATATAGTTGTAGGTCTCACATACAGAAAATAGTCTAAGGTGCCTAGGATATGACCTTTCTCTTTCTTTTTACCTCCTTGTATTAAAGTTTACTTATAATTCCCTCACCATTAATATACTGGCTTCCCAAGTGGCTCATGGGTAAAGAATCTGCCTGCCAATGCAAGAGACACAAGGTGGGGAAGATCCCCTGGAGAAGGATATGGCAACCCACTCCAGGATTCTTGCCTGGGAAATTTCACGGACAGAGGAGCCTTTTTGGCTACGGTCCATAGGGTCACAAAGAGTTGGATAGGGCAAGTAACTAAGCATGCACACAACATTAATTTTACCAAAGAAGCACTTGGTTTAGCCAAAAAAACACAAAACTGCATATACTCTTGTCAGTCTGAGACTGGAAAGCCAAATGTGACCTTCTATTATGATTTATTATACTTCCCCATCCCAGCCCCACTGGCCCATGAAGAGAATCTGGTTGGTAGCTGTTTTTTCTCAGCAGTACCCTGACCACAATCTGAACTATATCCAATAACGTTGGTAAGATGATTTTAAATTACATTGTCTTTAACTTTGTTTTATCAAGGAGGCTGTGAAATCTGACCCTGGTCTTGTCTTTTCATTTGGAAAGAGCCAATTGTCCTCTTTGTAAAAAACCTCAAATTCTTACTGGACCCATGGATGGAATTTAAAGCAATAGTGTTAAAGAACCTGCCTGCCGGTGCAGGCGATGTAAGAGACTTGGGTTCAATCTCTGGGTCATAAATGCCTTTTTATCAGATTGCAGAAGTTCTCTTCTATTTCTTATTTTCTAAGAGTTTTTATTATGAATGAGCACTGAATGCTTTTTTGTACCCATTGAAATAATTATATAATTTTCTCCATCATTCTATTAACTGGCTAATTATACTGATTGATTTTCCTAATATTAACTCAACTTTCTATTTCTGGTATGAAGCTTTCCTAAGTATTATACTTTTAACACATGACTAGTTCAAGTTCCTACTATCTCATTTAAATTTTTTGTAGCTGTGTCTCTTTTACTTTTTTTTCTAATGCCTTTGTCAAGTTTTATATTAGAATTATGCTGACCTCATAAAATCAGTTTTGCCTCCTTTGTTCTCTGAAAGTTTGTGAAAGGTTTGCACTATTTCTCTCTTAAATGTTAGAACTAATGAAACTATCTTAAGCAAAGTTGTCTTTGTGGAACATTTTTAAAATAAATTCTTTTCCCTAAATACAGAGTTATTTAGATTTCTATTTTATCATATCTGAGTTATGGTAAGTTGCAGTTTTCAAAGAATTGTCCATTTCATCTAAGTTGTCAAATTTGTTGGTTGGCATGAAGGTTTTTAAATAAGATTTTCTTACCATTCTTTCAATATCCATAGCATTTTCAGTGTTGACCCCTCTTTTATTCTAATGTTGATAATTTTCATTCTCTCTCCTTTTTTGATTGAACTAGAGTTGATCTTTTCAGTGAACCAACTTTTGGCCTTATTAATTTTCTTTATTCTTGATTTTTATGTCATGTATTTCTGTTCTTATTATCTCTTTACTTCTACTTACTTTAGGTTTACATTTTCTTCTTTTAGACTCTCAAATTAGAACATGAAGTCATTGGTTTTGACTTTTGTTCTTTTCTGATGTACATATGTAAAACTATGGGCTTCCCAGGTGGTGCTAGTGGTAAAGAATCCGCCTGCCCATGCAGGAGGCCAAAGTGACTGCGCTTAATCCCTGGGTTGGGAAGATGCCCTGGGGTAGGAAATGGCACCCTACTCCAGGATTCTTGCCTGGAAAATCCCATGAGCAGAAGAGCCTGGAGGATTGCAGTCCATAGGGCCACAAAGAGTTGGATACAACCAAGCCACTGAGCACACACATACTCACACACGTAAGACTATAAATTTCCCTCTAAATTTTGCTTTAACTATAGTTCACGAATATTACTATGTTGTATTTTTATTATTATTTTGTTCAAAAGTTTTCCTAATTTTTCTTTGGAGTTATTTAGAAGTACATAATCTGATTTCCAAATATCTAGGGCCATCCTAGATTTCTTATTATTGATTTCTAATTTGATCCTATTGTGAATGCTCTGTAGGATTTCAGTCTTATTCTGTTTATCAAGACTTATTTTGTGGCCTAACATATGGCCACATCTCTTGACAAAGTTCTACATGTATCTGGAAAGAATGTGCATTCTTCAGATGCTGGGCGTAGAGTTCTATAATTATTAATGGGTCAAGGTGGTATGCTTTTGAACAGATCGTTTGTCTTCACTGATTTTAGGCCCAGTTTTTCTATCAATGACAGAGGAGAGGTTAACATTTCCAGCTATGGTGGTGGTATTTTCTACTTCTCTTTTCAACTCTGCCATTTTTGCTCTGGCATTTTGAAGCTCTGTTGTTAGACCCATATATTGTTAGTGTTGTAGTATCTTCCTGTAGAATCAATGCTTGTCATTAGGACATGTCTCTCTCCATGTATGGTAGCACTCCTTACCCTGAAGTGAACTTCATCTGATACTGATATCGCCACTCCAGCATTCTTATGCTTACTGTTCTCATGGTATTTCTTTTTCCATTAATTCTCTCAATGAACTTGTTTTTTTTTCTATTTAAAGTCTGCCTCTTATAGAAAATGTTTCTATCCATTCTGACAATCTCTGCTTCTCATTGGACTTTTTAGTGCATCAACATTCAATGTAATTATTGATATTTTTTGGAGACAGGTCTTCCATTTTACTATTTATTTTCTGTTTGCAGCCTTTAATTTCCACTCCTATTTTCTTTTAAAATTATTTAATAGATTTAAAAATTACTTCTTAATGTATCTATTGACTTTTTAGCTTTACTTTTTTGCATTTTTTAACCATTTACCTATAGATTACAATGTATTTCCTTTCCTTTTACAATCTGTGAGAGTTAAGGTTGTACCACTTTACATAAACTGTAGAACCTGACAATCATATAGAGCCATTTACACTCAATCATTCTTTACACTATAAATTTCATATGTACTACATTTACATAATTATAAATCTCACAAGACAGCATTATAACTTTTTCTTTAAATAATCCATATGTGCTTTAAATAAAGAGAAAAAAAAGTCTCACTTACTTATCCTGAAATTCACCATTTCCAACAGTATCATTTCTTTTCAGCCAGAAGAACTTTCTTTGCTTTTTTCTTACTGTGCAGTTCTCCTGATGATGCATTGTCTTAGTTATCTGATTTGTTTTTAATTTGTTTTTATTCTTGAAGGATATTTTCCTGTGCATGAAATTCTGGGTTGACAATTCACTTCTTACAGCAATTTAAGGATGTTGTTTCACTGTCTCCTGGTCTCTGTTGTTTCTTTAAATAAAAAATATTTTTGCCCTGGGTCTTAGTTGCCATACTTGGGATCTTTAGTTGCAGAGTGCAGACTCTTAGTTGCATCATGTGGGATCTAGTTCCCTGACCAGGGATTGAACCTAGCCCCCTGCAATGGGAGCATGGAGTCTTAGAAGCCACTGGACTCTGGTGTTTCTGATAAGAAGTTAGCAGGAACTGTAAGAGAAGGTTGGTTCTGTTGCCCACAGGAAGTCGTGTCTACATACATATATGAATTCACACACCAGAAAGAATCTATTATCTTTGCTGACAATGATGTGCAGCATTTAAAACTCTATAGCCAGATCCAGTTCTCAAAAATTTAGGCCTAACTTAAGTCTGGCCCAGTAAAGATTTTAGTTGGAAATTAAAGTTTTAGCCTACGAGCCATTTTCCAAAGATCTTTAAGGCTTATCAGCGATGACAATGATAACAATAATGGTGAGCACGATAATAGCATCATCACCAATAGCTGCTCCAACCTACGATCCCATAGTATGTGATCACAGGTTCTCTCCATCATCTCAACAACTCATTCTGCAGATGAAGAAACAGACTTATCAGTGAAGTAAGTCCCAAAGAGAAGAACAAATATCGTAAATTAATGCATACATGTGGAATCTAGAAGAATGGTATAGATGAACTTATTTGCAAAGCAGAAATAGAGACAGAGAACAAACATGGATACCAAGGGGGGAAGTGGGGTGGACTGAGTTGAGAGAGTAATATTGACATATATACACTACCGTCTAAGCTTCCCGGGTGGCTCAGATGGTACAGAATCTGCATGCAGTTCAGGAGACTCAGGTTCGATCCCTGGGTCAGGAAGATTCCCTGGAGAAGGGAATAACTACCCACTCCAGTATTTGTGTCTGAAGAATTCCATGGACAGAGAAGCCCGGTAGGGTATAATCCATGGGTTGCAAGAGTAGAACACGACTGAGCGATGACACTTTCCCTTCCCTCACTCTCACCGTGTGTAAGATGGATAACTAATGAAAACCTGCCTGATAGCACAAGGAACTGTACTCAGTGCTTCACGGTGACCTAAATGGGAAGGAAATCCAAAAAAGAGGGCACATATGTGTACATGTGACTGACTTACTTTGCTATACAGCAAGAAACTAACACAACATTGTAAAACAACTACTTTAGTTGTTTGTAACTAAGTCGTGTCTGACTCTTTTGTGACCCCATGGACTGTAGCCTGCCAGGCTCCCCTGTCCATGGAGTTCTCCAGGCAAGAACACTGGAGTGGGCTGCCATTTCCTCCTCCAGGGAATCTTCCTGGACCAGGGACTGCACCTGTGTCCCCTGTATTTCAGGCAGAGTCTTTACCACTGAGCCACCAGGGAAGCCCCCAAATCCTCGAATTACAGAAAGAAGAAGAAGCAGACTCAGTGAGCATATGATCTCTGCTCATGACTAATGGAGGCAGGATTCAGTCAGTGTGGCCCGAGAGACCCCCTCCCCACCTTTTTTCCACTGTACCACAGTACTGGCCCCCTGTGCTGGGATGTTACCTCAGACCAAAACCGCACGATGACAGCCATTTCCTCCAATGGGCCTGATGATACTGTTTTTGTTTTTTTGTTTTTTTCTTTATTTCTCCATCTCACAAGGGACTTGTCTCATGACTCAGAGGTCCTGTGTTGTAGCCCTGAGAGTGGATTACTGCCTGGAGGTGTCCTGGGCAGACGACTTGAACAAGCTCCTTTCTCTCTAAACCCCAGATCTCAGCTGCTGGGTGAAAACTCCACTCTGAGACCCCAGCTACAGCCCTGGGGGAAAGGGGAGAAAACGGCAGGGAGTAAGTTGGAAAGTGGAATAGCTGGTTTGCATGCATGCTAAGTCACTCAGTCGTGTCTGACTCTTTGTGATCCCATGGACTGTAGTCTGCCAGACTCCTCTGTCCATGGAACTCTCCAGACAAGAATACTGAGCGGGTTAAGAAAACGGCAGGGAGTAAGTTGGAAAGTGGAATAGCTGGTTTGCATGCATGCTAAGTCACTCAGTCGTGTCTGACTCTTTGTGATCCCATGGACTGTAGTCTGCCAGACTCCTCTGTCCATGGAACTCTCCAGACAAGAATACTGAAGCGGGTTGCTATGCCCTCCTCCAGGGAATCCTCCTGATACAGGGATGGAACCCATGTCTCTTGTGTCTTCTTCATTGATGGATGGGTTCTTTATCACTAGTGTCAGCTGGAAAGCCCTTAGAGCTGACTCAAAACTCAACATTCAAAAAACTAAGATCATGGCATCTGGTCCCATCACTTCATGGCAAATAGAAGGGGGGAAAAGTGGAAGCAGTGACAGATTTTATTTTCTTGGGCTTCAAAATCACTGTGGACAATGACCACAGCCATGAAATCAAAAGATGCTTGTTCCTCGGAAGAAAAGCTATGACAAACCAAGACAGCATATTAAAAAACAAAGACATCACCTTGCCCACAAAGGTCCATCTAGTCACAGCTATGGTTTCCAGTGGTCATGTACAGATGGGAGAGAGCTGGACCATAAAGAAAGCTGAGCACAAAAGAACTGATGCTTTCAAACCGTGGTGCTGGAGAAGACTCTTGAGAGTCCCTGGAACAGCAAGATCAAACCAGTCAGTCCTAAAAGAAATCAACCCTGAATATTCACTGGAAGGACTGTTGCTGAAGCTAAAGCTCCAATACTTCGGCCACCTGATATGAAGAGCTGATTAATTGAAAAAAACCCTGATACAGGGAAAGATTGAAGGCAAAAGGAGAAGGGGGTGGCAGAGAGTGAGATAATTGGATGGCATCACCAATTCAATGGATGTGAATTTGAGCAAATTCAGGAGAGAGTGAAGGTCAGAAGAGCCTGGCATGGGGTCACAGAGTTGAACACAGCTTAGTGACTGAACAACAAGTTGGGCTAAGCTTCGAGGTTAGATGTGAAAGGTAGTTAGTTTACATGGCTGGAGAGACGTCTTCAGGGTCCTAGAGGCTGGTCAGAAACCCTGATTGTGCTGGAAACATCTGAGGTGCAGTCCCCTCAGACAGGACTGAGACAGGAGCTTTGGTAAACATGTCCCTGAAGAGCTTGCTCATTTCTTGGAAAAGGGATTTCCAGAGAGTTCTCAGAGCACATAAATAGCAGGGCCACACAGACAAAGGTAACCATTCAAGGAATAGAGAAGTATATTCTCAAAAATGACACTCCAAGCCAGAGCTGTGGTTCAGAAAGGGGGTTTTATACTGTTGCTGTTGTTGCTTCATTGGCCTCAGAAAAGATGCGCTGGGCTGCTGTCAACAGTCTCCAGACAGTGAGAAGGGGTGTGCCTTGCGGCAGTGGGCAGAGACACAGATACAAAGGGCCCATCCTGGCCAGTATTGGGGTGCCCTTAATGGAGCCTTGGGTTAAGCGAAGAGCATTTCTGTTTAGAAGCAAGCATCCGGGAGATGCTTCTATGTCACCAGTCATGACTTGTAATGCAGTTTTCTGCCCCCTGCCTTCCAGCTGGGATTGCCATGCATGTTTGATGAACCAGGAGTCTAAGTCTTGAGATGAATTCTCTCAACTCTGAGCACGTTAACACCCAAAGTGAGAGGGAGCGCCAACGTGGCCGGGGGCACTTGGAGGTGAAACCCTCAGATCCTCTCAGATCCCGTTGCCTTGTTGGATTCCTAGGTTAATTTCTGCACTTCATCAACATCCATGCCAGGCTACCTTCCTCTACACGCCATATTCTGGGCCATGCCCTGCTGACAACCTGCTTATTTCCACTATTGCTAATGGGAGCCAAAGTCAGAAGAGCAAAGAACCAGTAGAGTTCCTGGAATGTGTCTTAGTCAAACTTCACCTCTCCAACGGGCTCCTTCCCAGGTGGCCATTCCTACTGTCTGGGAAGCCAGATCTCAGAGAAGAGAGAGGCATGATCCGAGCTGACCCTCCCTCTGCTCTGTGGGCAGCCACTAAACCAGAAAATGTGCCTCCAGGGAAAGTCTCATCTGGGGAATGAAGAGGCTAAAATTCTTTATTTTGAAAACAGAGAACAATCTTCCTCACGCCCCTCTTCCTTCCAACTAGAGTATCAGCCCCTCTTTGCCAAATATGAAGCGTTAGTGAAATCTGAGAAGCATCTGGGTAATGATGAAAACCAGCTGGAGAGTAGACTCTCATCTATGCACTATGAGTGTCTGAATGATGGAGGCAGCTACTCCGTAGGGCAGAGACCAAGCCCTGCCTTCACCCATTGAACACCCTGCGTGCATAGGAGCTCGAAGCTCCCGATGGATGGAGGAAGCCAGTGAGGAAGGAGCGAGAAGAGGAAAGGAAAGAAACAACATGGACTTGCCATTCCCTATCGTGGAACTGCAGAGAGAACTGTGGAGAGAGCCAGCCTGCCTGCCTTCTACCACCTCCAACCACACACCCACTCTGCACCGTGGCCCCGTGGTCCCTGTTTGGAATCTGAAAACCCACCTGCATCAGGTAGTGCTGAACTGGTCACCAAGTCATCTGAATATATAACACAGCAAGGAGCACAGGAAATCTAGGGACATGATGATACCACCTCAAGGCAGGTGACGACAAGATGGGGATCCACGCTGGAGTCTGGGGCAGTGAGGCTCAGGCAAGGGCTGGACTGGGCTTCACTGACCTTGTGTGTGGTATTCTCCTTCCCAGACAGCAGCTCATTTAAGGGATTTACAGGTTGGGTCTAATTAGATCTCTTGTTCACGTTCTAGATTGGAGGGATAGCATATGATGATTTGATTGTTGTTTAGTGGCTAAGTGGCATCTGACCTTTTGCAACCCCATGGACTGTAGCCCACCAGGCTCCTCTGTCCATGCGATTTCCTAGGCAAGAATACCAGAGTGGGTAGCCATTTCCTTTTCCAGGGGATCTGCCTGACCCAGGGATTGAACCTGTGTCTCCTGCACTGGCAGGCAGACTCTTTGCCACCGAGCCACCAGGGAGACCTATGATGATTTTAAGATTAACTGTGTAGATAACTTTCTCAGTCAGGAGTTTTCTAAGCAGTGCTTTGATCAACCTTTAAGAATGTCAAGAGAATAGTTACAAGTATCTATTTAACTGGTAAGAGAGTGACAAGTTCATATTTAAAATAAGACATGAGTTTGGAAATGTTTTTTCTATCTTCTCATTCTTTACAGCGCTGATGCTTTACCATCTGAGCCACCAGGGAAGCCCCTTAGTGACCCCGTCAACATCTAAAACTAACCTTCTCTGAGGATGTTGGAGCCAATGGTTCTTTCCCAGATACGACTCTGTGCTTCAAACGAAACTGTTCAAAATTATTAAGCAAATTGGTGTCCTCTAATGTGAAAAGCTTTATGAGAATTTCACTCTAAAGTGACTTCCTCTTCTGCAGTGAGTTCAGAAACCCAAGCAAACCTGGTCATAGATTTGAATATATCTCAAAAGCAACTGGGGTGCGGCTCAGTGTGTTGACAAGCTCACTGCGAAGCTGACCAGTGCCTTAGCAAGTCTGGACCTGAGGGCTGAACCTCTTGAGCCTGGAAGGGCCAACAGAGGTGAGCTGAGACTCTGCAGGCCCAGGGGACAGCAGGCTGTCCAAGGCTACAGAGCAGAGACCACTAGGCTGAGGCCCAACGCAGTTCTCTTGACTCAAAGCCTCTTCCCAGGGCTTGCCCTTCCCCCTAAATATATGTGCCCCAAATTGTCACCAGATCTCAGGAAAGCACTGACTTTGTCTGGAATAAACACTAGCCCCACAGTACACCCAGTCATTATCAGATGGTCAACTCTCCTCTAGGTCTTGTGGCTTTCTTGGGGTTTTCTCGGTGTCTCTCTCCCAAATCTTTCCCCTTTCCTTTGATTTACTTACATAAACATTCAGCTCTATAGCCCTTATGCACTCGCAAACATCACTCAGGTTACCCATCTGGAGTGCCTGTGGGGTGCCCTCTGCAGCTGCCTGTCAGCTGTTGTCCAAGGTCCATCCCCAGCTGCCTCCAGCAAGTCCTGTGGCTCCACCTTCTCCTCTCTCCCCTACTCCTCTCCTGGGAAGATCTCTGCGAGGATCTTGAGGGAGGAGACCTGAGGTCTAGATGGATGACATAATCCCTTTAAGTCTTACAAAAACAACCTTGTGGCTCCTGGCTCTCTCGGCTTCTCATTTTGGTGGCCTCGCAGCACCGGGCAGCGGGCCAGGGCGCCCAGCCCCAGTGCGCAGACTTGCTGAACTCTAGGAGCACCGGCACTGCTGCAGCCCGCCCCCTCCCTGGCCCAGGACTCGGCCACAAAAACTTAGGGCACTCCCCGAGACAGGCCCTGAAACTCCCCTGTCCTCCCAAAGTCTGCAACTGCTTAATCCCACACTGCTTCGTACTGGCTTCCCCTTTCCCTCTTTGTGTGTTTTCACTGACGAGCTGACTTTATATAACTTGATGTTAGACAGTGATGCAGGTGCGGCTCTAGTCCTTGCAAAGAGCAGGTCCCACAGAAGGCTGAACGCCTATTATTCTGAATCACTTGAAAGAGAAGTGAGGTGTCTTGAAGACCAGATACTGAAGGGTGCTGAATTTGGGTAAACTCCGGGAGTTGGTGATGGACAAGGAGGCCTGGCGTGCTGCAGTCCACGGTGTCGCAAAGAGTCAGACACAATCGAGCCACTGAACTGAACTGAAGAGGGAAAAAGTCCAAATATTCATAAGGAGTGGAATGGATCAACAAATCACGGCATAGTCCCACAATGAAATACGTGTTATTCAGTTGCTAAGTCATGTCTGACTCTGCGACCCCATGGACTGTAGCACAGCAGACTCCCCTGTCTTCCACCATCTCGCACAGTTGGCTGAAACTCATGTCCTTTGAGTCAGTGATGTCATCCAACCATTTCATTCTCTGTCATTCCCTTCACCTCCTGCCTTCAATCTTTCCCAGCATCAGGGTCTTTTCCAGTGAGTCGGCTCTTTGCATCAGGTGAACAAAGTACTGGAGCTTCAACTTCAGCATCAGTCCTTCCAATGAATATTCAGGCTTGATTTCCTTTAGGATTGACTGATTTGATATCCTTGCAGTCCAAGGGACTCTCAAGAGTCTTCTCCAACATCACAGTTTGAAAGCATCAATTCTTCAGTGGTCAGCCTTCTTTATGGTCCAACTGTCACATCCAGCTTTGACTAGATGGATCTTTTTTGGCAAAGTGACGTCTCCACTTTTTAATACACTGTCTATGTTTTCATAGTTTTCCTTCCAAGGAGCCGGCCTCTTTTAATAATGTACAGATTTAGGTTTAGTTCTTTTGCCTCTGTATCTCCAGTTACTCCAGTACTGTTTTTAGAAATGGTTCCTTTTGATCCATTGAATTCCCTTTCTACCTTTTGACAAAAATCAGTTGGCCAGGGCTTCCCTGGTGGTCCAGTGGCTAAAAATTCACCTTGCAATGCAGGGGACACTTGTTTGATCCCTGGTCCAGGAAGATCCTACATGCTGGGGAGCAGCTAAGCCTGTGCCCCACAACTACTGAGCCTGTGCTCCAGAGCCCATAAACCACAAACTGCTGAGCGAAAAGGCAGCAGCTGCTGAAGCTCGAGCACGTGGGGCCCGTGTTCTGTAACAAGAGAGGCCGCTGCAGCGAGAAACCTGCGCTGCTGGAGGAAACCCACGTGCAACAGTGAAGACCCGGGCAGCCAAACACAAGCATGTTTTTTACAGACCAGTCGGCCATAGTTCTGTAGGATTTTCTAACACTGTTCTCTTCTGCCAATGTCACCTGACTTGGTCATCATTACTATACAGTGCTCCTTAACATTAAGCAGTTTTCTTCTTGCTTTATTCTTTTTCAGAATCCCCTTAGTTATTTTAGTTCCTTTGACTTTCCATATAAATTCGAGAATAACTGTATCTGTAGCTACAGAAAATGTTTCCAGAAATTTTATAGGAATTTTGTTAAAACTGTAATATATATCAATTCAGGAAGAATTGATATCTACTATGTTGAATGTTCTAATCCATAAATGTGATATGTCTCTCCATTTATTTAGATCATCTTTCAATTATTGGATCAACACTTATAGCTTTCAGCATACAAATCCTGTGCATATTTTCCTAAATTTGCACCTATTTCTTCTTTCTTGTGTGAGCATGTGATTATAAATTGTAATATAGTGTATTTTATTTTTTAAACATTACTGTTTTTTTTAATGCTTTATTTATTTATTTGCAACACATGTAGCATGAAGGATCTCAGTTCCCTGACCAGGGATGGAACCCATGCCCCTGCAGTGGAAATGGAGAGCAGTCTTAACCACTGGACCACCAACATCCTTCATAAATATAGACATAAAAATTGTTTATTGCTATTATATACACAAACAGTTGATTTTTGTTATGCTAATCCTGTGCCCTTGCTGAAATCATTTATTAGTTTTAAGAGCTTTTTGGTAAATTTCTTAGTATTTTCTACACATATCTTTAAGAAATGTGCACATAGACAGTTTTATTTCTTCTCTTCTGATCTGCATGCCTCTTATTTCCTTGTCTTGCTTTATTGCTCTGGCTAGAACTTCTAGTACTATGTTAATTAACCTTGCCTTGTTAATGGTCTTGGTAGGGAAAGCATTTAGCTTTTCATGGTTAAATATGATGTTCAGTTCAGTTCAGTCGCTCAGTAGTGTCCGACTCTTTGTGACCCCATGAATCGCAGCACACCAAGCCTCCCTATTCATCACCATCTCCCGGAGTTCATTCAGACTCACGTCCATCGAGTCAGTGATGCCATCCAGCCATCTCATCCTCTGTGGTCCCCATCTCCTCCTGCCCTCAATCACTCCCAGCATCAGAGTCTTTTCCAATGAGTCAACTCTTCACAGGAGGTGAAATCCCAGGGTTGATCTCCTTCAGAATGGACTGGTTGGATCTCTTTGCAGTCCATGGGACTCTCAAGAGTCTTCTCCAATACTACAGTTCAAAAGCTTCAGTTCTTCGGTGCTCAGTCTTCTTCACAGTCCAATTCTCACATCCATATATGACCACTGGAAAAACCATAGCCTTGACTAGACAAACCTTAGTTGGCAAAGTGATGTCTCTGCTTTTCAATATACTATCTAAGTTGGTCATCTTTTCTTCCAAGGAGTAAGCGTCTTTTAATTTCATGGCTGCAGTCACCATCTGCAGTGATTTTGGAGCCCCCCAAAATAAAGTCTGTCACTGTTTTCACTGTTTCCCCATCTATTTCCCATGAAGTGATGGGACCGGATGCCATGATCTTCGTTTTCTGAATGTTGAGCTTTAAGCCAACTTTTTCACTCTCCTCTTTCACTTTCATCAAGAGGCTTTTGAGTTCCTCTTCACTTTCTGCCATAAGGGTGGTGTCATCTGCATATCTGAGGTTACTGATATTTCTCCCGGCAATCTTGATTCCAGCTTGTGCTTCTTCCAGTCCAGCGTTTCTCATAATGTACTCTGCATATAAATTAAATAAGCAGGGTGACAGTATACAGCCTTGACGTACTCCTTTTCCTATTTGGAACCAGTCTGTTATTCCATGTCCAGTTCTAACTGTTGCTTCCTGACCTGGATACAGATTTCTCAAGAGGCAAGTCAGGTGGTCTGGTATTCCCATCTCTTTCAGAATTTTCCACAGTTTATTGTGATCCACATAGTCAAAGGCTTTGGCATAGTCAATAAAGCAGAAATAGATGTTTCTTTGGAACTCTTTTGCTTTTTCCATGATCCAGCAGATGTTGGCAATTTGATCTCTGGTTCCTCTGCCTTTTCTAAAACCAGCTTGATGTTAGCTATAAGTTTTTTACAGATGTTTTTATCGAGGAAATTTCTCTTTATTTCTATTCTTGAGAGTTTTTATTATGAATAGTTTTTTAATGGTGTGTGTCTTACCTGCATCAGTAGAAATAATCATGTAATATTTCTTCTTTAACCACATAATGAAATGGATTACATCTAGAAATCTGAACCACTCTTGTATCTTTGGGATAAAATTCACTTGGTCATGGAGTATTATTCTTTTTTCATGCTGCTCAATTCCATTTGCTAATATTTCTTTAAGAATTTTTCTGTCTATATTAATTTGTACTTTCTTTGTCTGGTTTTAGTATCAAGGTACTAGTGATCTCATAAAATTAATTAGGGTAACACTGTAAAATCAGTGTCACTTCCTTTTTAATTGTTTGATAGAATCATCCAGTGAGCTGGAAAATTTCCTCCTATGGAGTTTCTAAATAATGAATTGAATTTCCTTAACAGTTATAAAGCTGTTTATATTATCTACTTCATGTTGTTGAGTTATGGTAGTTTGTGTCTCCCTATTTTGTTCAGTCTTGTGAGAGACTTGTTTCATGAATTTTCTCTCTTTGTTTTTTGCTTGCTTTCATTTTCATTGTATTCTGTTCATATATTTTTATTTTCTTCTTTTTGCTTGCTTTGAGATTATTATTGCTCTTCTTTTTCTAGTTTCCTGAGGTGATAGGCTAGATTATTGATTTGAAAATATTCCTCTTGGGACTGACCAGTGGCTAAGACTCCATGCTTCTAATATGGGGGATATGAGTTCAATCTCTGGTTGGGAAACTCAGCAAAAAATAAAAATTAAGAAAATGTTCCTCTTTTCTAATGAAAGGATTAACAGTATAAAATTTCTTCTCAGTATTGCTTTAAAAGTTCCACAAATGTTGATGCAACATATTTTCATTCAGTTCAGTGTCTATCCCTTGAAACTTCCTCTTTGACCCATGGATTATTGGAAGTAGTTGTTTAGTTTCTAAATATTTCAGAGTTTTCTGCTGTATTTCTGTTATTGATTTCTAGTTTGAGTCCAGTGTAGTCAGAGAACACACTTTATGATTTCAATTATTTTACCTTTGCTGAGGTTTGTCTTATGGCTAAAGACATGATGTTTCTTGGTATATGACCTGAGAGCACATGAGAAAAAAATGTTTATTGTACTGGTTTGGGGCTATTTTATCAATACTAGTTAGATCGTGTTGGACGATGCTAGGATTTTTTTAAATATTTATTTGCCCATGTCAAATCTTGTTGCACATGGGCTCAGTAGTTGCCATGCACAGGCTCAGTTGCTCCATAGGATGTGGGGTTTCGGTTCCCCAACCAGGGACCAAACCCATGTCCCTTGCATAAAAAGGTGGATTCTTAAACACTGGACCACCAGGGAAGTACCTGGTGGTCTTCTCTATCCTTGCTCATTTTCCACTAATTTTTCTATCAATTGTAGAGAGAGACAAGTACCGAAGTATCCAACTACAGTGGTGACTGTATTTCTCTTTTCAGTTCTATTAGTTTTGCTTCACATATGCTTCATTCTGTATTAAAAAGCAAAGACATCACTTTACTGAAAAAGGTCTATATAGTCAAAGCTATGGTCTTTCCAGTAGTCACGTATGGATATAAGAGTTGAACCGTAAAAAAGGTTGAGTGTTGAAGAATTGAGGCTGAAGAATTGGTGCTGGAGAAGACTCTTAAGAGTCCCTTGGACAGCAAGGAGATCAAGGAGTATGTCAAGGCTGTATATTGTCACCCTGCATATTTAACTTATATGCAGAGTACATCATGAGAAACACTGGACTGGAAGAAGCACAAGCTGGAATCTTTCCAGGAGAAATATCAATAACCTCAGATATGCAGATGATACCACCCTTATGGCAGAAAGTGAAGAGGAACTCAAAAGCCTCTTGATGAAAGTGAAAGAGGAGAGTGAAAAAGTTGGCTTAAAGCTCAACATTCAGAAAACGAAGATCATGGCATCCGGTCCCATCACTTCATGGGAAATAGATGGGGAAACGGTGGAAACAGTGGCTGACTTTATTTTTGGGGGCTCCAAAATCACTGCAGATGGTGACTGCAGCCATGAAATTAAAAGACACTTACTCCTTGGAAGAACAGTTATGACCAACCTAGATAGTATATTGAAAAGCAGAGACATTACTTTGTCAACCAAGGTCCGTCTAGTCAAGGCTATGGTTTTTCCAGTGGTCATGTATGGATGTGAGAGTTGGACTGTGAAGAAGGCTGAGCACTGAAGAATTGAAGCTTTTGAACTGTGGTATTGGAGAAGACTCTTGAGAGTCCCATGGACTGCAAGAAGATCCAAACCAGTCCATTCTGAAGGACATCAGCCCTGGGATTTGTTTGGAAGGAATGATGCTGAAGCTGAAACTCCAATACTTTGGCCACCTCATGTGAAGAGTTGACTCATTGGAAAAGACTGATGCTGGGAGGGATTGGGGGCAGGAGGAGACAGGGACGACAGAGGATGAGATGGCTGGATGGCATCACTGACTTGATGGACGTGAGTCTGAGTAAACTCTGGGAGTTGCTGATGAACAGGGAGGCCTGGCGTGCTTCGATTCATGGGGTCACAAAGAGTCGGACACAACTGAGTGACTGAACTGAACTGAACTGAACTGAAGGGAAATCAACCCTGAATATTCATTAGAAGGACTGATGCTGAAGCTGAAGCTCCAATACTTTGGCCACCTGAGGCAAAGAGCCAACTCACTGGAAAAGACCCTGATGCTGGGAAATATTGAGGGCAAGAGAGGATGAGACGGTTGGATGGCATCACCAACTCAATGGACATGAGTTTGAGCAAACTCTGGGAGATAGTGGAGGACAGAGGAGCCTGGTGTGCTGCAGTTCATGGAGTCACAAAGAGCCAGACATGACTTAGTGACTCAACAGCAACAACAGTCTTGTTTGCAGGTTGGACTCTGGGCCCTGAAGTATGTGACGTATTAGCTGGACTGGTGGGGGTGTAGGGGTGGGACACACTGGGCAGGGGATATGGCTTTGAGGAATGAAATGACTCAACTTCCCACAGTCCTAAAGCTGGCACTGAGGCAACAGCCAGATGGGCCCCCAAGGTAAAGCAATGGGAGATTCATTCTCTGTTGACCAGAACTCCAAGACAAAAATAGCAGGGTGATGAGGGGAAAAGGCTGGACCCTGCCCACACCACATATTTCTCATTACTCAAGTCAGGAGACCTCCCCAACCACACATGTGCAGAAAAGGATCCCTGGAGACCAAAGAGGGAGCAGTGTCAAGGGATGGTCTACAGCACTTTTCAGTAGGCTGCATCTTGGCTAAGAGCCACGTGTGCACATAGGCAAGATCCTGAGATATACCAAGTATGGACTGTGCACCAGGCCAGTCAGAATCACTGGCCAAAGCAAACCCGGAAGAAATGCCCCATGAAGGTAATTCAACCTGCCATGAGGGCCAACTCAGCAACTCAGGGATTTTCTGAGTCTGCCCATGTACACTTTTCCCTCCTAATCAAGACTTTACTTGCTTCACTACTTTCTGTCTTTGTGGAAATTGTTTTCTGCAAAGTCAAGGGGCCAGGGCCCTTGTCACTGACCACTGGTCTAGTGGCTAGGATCTGTTGTTTTCGCCACTGCCACTCAGCCCAGTCTCTGGTTGGGAATCCAGGCCCCGCTCCAAGGCATTGCCGGTCGAGGCCACCTGAGATTAGTACCATCAGGACTGTGGTCCTGACACTGGGCAGAAGCACCAGCCAGATCCCTGAGGCCTGGGGGTGCTGGGCAGCTGGGTGGTATTTGGCCTTTGGTGTGAGGGCTGGGGTACCCACATAGGCAGGAGAGCAGGGGAAGGATGGGTTGGAACTGTCACTCAGCAGGTGACATGGCCTGAAGTGCAGGAGGAAGCCTCAGAATGGAAGTTCAGGGCTGTTTCAATGTTTTACACCTTCCAGATGCCTTATTAGCATTTTAATAGGGCTTTCCAGTCCACAACCCTCAGAGTTGCTGAGGCACCCCAGGCTGCCTCTTCTGAGCTCTGAGAAGAGGATGGGAGTTGAAGTGGGTCAGAGGCTCCCCAGGGTTGATGCTGCCTCCAGGGCAGACAGGGAAAGTGAAGGCTGGAAAGGAACTTGCAGAGTGTGCAGAGTGGGAGTGCCTGTCATCCCCTGGGAGCAGCAGGAAAGACGGACTGGGCATCAGGAAGACAGAAGTAGATTAATTTTATTCTGTCATGGATGAATGACTATGTCTGCCCAGAAACAGAGGCAGGTTCCAGCGCTGTGATTGCGTTAATTGCCATCCGGGCAGGGACAAGGAGGAAGGACATGAGCTGGGGGGTGGGGGCGGGGGT
>SJYC01143425.1:0-16853 GCA_006408675.1 Madoqua kirkii
GTGTGTGTGTGTGTGTGTGTGTGTGTGTGTCTGTGTGTGTGTCTGTGTCTGTGTGATGTGTAGAAGTGAGCAGGAGCCCTTGGAATTGAGCCTGAGAACCGCACTAAGTGGGCTTCCCGGGCGGTGGTAGTGGTAAAGAACCCCCCTGCCAGTGCAGGAGACCTGATGCGGGCTCGATCCCTTCCCTTGCAGAAGGGACCGGCGGCCCACTCCAGTATTCTTGCCTGGAAGATTCCATGACCAGAGGAGCCTGGTGGGCTACAGTTCCGTGGGCTCGCACAGTCCGTGGAGTCAGACACGATTGAAGCAACTTAGCAGGCAGGCACAGCACAGCACTAAACGGTCTCACGTCCTCAACTCTGGCAACTTCAGAGTCTGGGGCTGACTCGGCCAATGCCATGGCCTCCTCTCCAGATGAGCTCTGGGCCTCTCCCCCAACTCCCCCACCCTCCAGTGCCCCCAGCACTGCTCCACCTTTAAAGCCCCGGCATTTTCCTACCCACCTTCCTCTCCCTGAGCCGGCCCAGCCCACCCACTCCTGCACCGCCTGGAGTTCCAGCTTCCGGTCCCGCCCAGTACTGCCCATTCTGTGTTCATGACCATTTTGGCTTTCAGGGCTTCTCATTTCTCCTCCTTCGCTCCATCATCTCTGAATCTTTCGCTCTCATACTTTCCCATACCACCTGCCCAGGAAAGCGCCAAACCTCAAGAGCAATCCTGCTGGCCACGCCCAGGATGCAGAGGACCGATGTTGAAACCACCCGGGTAGATAAGGGGCGGAGCTTGACTGGCTCATGCCTGCGGGAGGGATATGCGGTGCGCTGGATACGCGGTGCGCAGGATGTGCGGTGCGCGGTGCACAGTGCAGCGCTGCTTCTCCCCAAGGCCCCAGGCAGTCCCGCTCCAGGACTCCAGGTTCTCAAGTTTTCTCACCCCTTTCAGCAAAAAACCCCCGCCCTCCACGCCTCTGGAACGAACTCTTTTTCTCATGCTCGTTCCTGAGCAAAACCTCACTTCCCTCCTTCCTCTCTCTTCCAGCGGAATCTAAACCCTGGGATCACATCTCTCCTCTTTTCAGAACCAGCCGCTCTCCCCGTCAGCCTCCCTCTCACCACCTCCTTTTTTAAAAAATTGGATTATAATTATAATGTGTTAGTTTCTGCTGTATAAAACCTGAATCAGCTATATGTATCCCCTCCCTCTTGAGGCTTCTTTCCACTCCCTCATTCACCCATCTACATCATCACAGAGCACCAAGCTGAGCTCCCTGTACTATACAGCAGCTTCCCACTAGCTATTTATTTTACACAAGGTAGGGTATACATGCTTCCCTGGTGGCTCAATGGCAAAGAACCACCTACAAAAGCAGGATATGTAGGTTCAATCCCTGGGTCAAGAAGATCCTGTGGAGGAGGAAGTGGCACCCCACTCCAGTACTCTTGCCTGGAAAATCTCATGGGCAGAGGAGCCTGGTGGGCTACAGTCCAGGGGGCTCAAAAAGAGTCAGACCCCACTTATGCACTAAACAACAAGAGTGTATGTATAACAATGGTACTCTCTAAATTTGTTCCACCCACTCCTTCCCCGACTGTGTCCATGAGTCTGGTCTCTACTTCTGTGATTCTATCCCTGCCATGCAAATAAGTTCATCAGTAGCGTGTTTCTAGAGTTCATATATCAGCCTCTACTTAAGAAACAGCTAGTGGGCATAGAACTCAGGGTTGAGGCATTGGACTGCAGAAACACAATCATTTACCAAATCTCTCCGAGACCAAAAAGCTGACATATTTAAAATCAATTTGCCAAGTGACCAATTCCGAAACTACAAACATCCACCCCTCAACGTTTTTCTCTTAATTACTTAGAAAATGTGTCATAATAAGTGTTGCCTGTGTGCGTGCGAAGTTGCTTGAGTTATATCCTACTCTTTTCAACCCTATGGACTGTAGCCTACCAGGCTCCTCTGTCCATGGGCTTCTCTAGGCAAGAATACTGGAGTGGGTTTCCATGCCCTCCTCTAGGGGATCTTCCTGACCCAGGGATCGAACCCACACCTATTATGTCTCCTGCAGTGACAGGCAAGTTCTTCATTACTAGCGCCATAGGAAGTTTCAAATGTTGAATGATGCTTTTCAACATTTTGGCTCTTGGATTTTTTTCTAGTTTAGAAGTTTTATTTTTGGTTTCTCCACCACATTTTATATTGAATTTATGGATTTGTGATTCACATTTCTAAAAAGTTACTTCTCAAAAGTTACTTATAAAAGTTTTGATAATACATGAGCCTTTAAAAAATTTTTTAACCTTTGGTTTGCAGAGAAAACAGTTTGACCCTTCAAGTGTAATTTTACACCAATTTGCAACTTCTCTTTCTCTTTTTTTCAGTGGTTTGGCAGTCAGCCAAATAAAAATTTCTTCTGCATGTTCAGTTCAGTTCAGTCACTTAGTTGTGTCCGACTCTTTGAGACCCCATGGACTGCAGCACACCATGCCTCCCTGTCCATCACCCACTCCCAGAGCTTACTCAAACTAATGTTCATTGAGTCGGTGATGCCATCCAACCATCTCATCCTCTGTTGTTTCCTTCTTCTCCCGCCTTCAATCTTTACCAGCATCAGGGTCTTTTCAAATGAGTCAGTTCTTTGCATCAAGTGGCCAAAGTATTGGAATTTCAGCTTCAGCATCAGTCCTTCCAATGAGTATTCAGGGTTGATTTCCTTTAGGATGGACTGGCTGGATTTCCTTGTAGTCCAGGGGATTCTCAAGAGTCTTCTCCAACACCACAGTTCAAAAGCCTCAATTCTTCAGCGCTCGGCTTTCTTTATAGTCCAACTCTCACATCCATACATGACCACTGGAAAAACCATAGCTTTGACTAGATGGACCTTTGTTGGCAAAGTAATGTCTCTGCTTTTGAATATGCTGTCTAATATGGTCATAACTTTTCTTCCAAGGAGTGAACATCTTTCAATTTCATGGCTGCAGTCACCATCTGCAGTGATTTTGGAGCCCCCCAAAATAAACTAAACACTATTTCCACTGTTTCCCCATCTATTTGCTATGAAATGATGGGACCAGATGCCATGATCTTAGTTTTCTGAATGTTGACTTTTAAGCCAACTTTTTCACTCTCCTCTTTCACTTTCATCAAGAGGCTCTTAAGCTCTTTTTTGCTTTCTGCCATAAGGGTGGTGTCATCTGCATATATGAGGTTATTGATATGTCTCCCTGCAATCTTGATTCCATCTTGTGCTTCTTCCAGCCCAGCGCTTCTCATGATGTACTCTGCATATAAGTTAAATAAGTGGGGTGACAATATACAGCCTTGAAGTACTCCTTTCCTGATTTGGAACCAGTCTGTTGTTCCATGTCCAGTTCTAACTGTTGCTTCCTGACCTGCATATAGGTTTCTCAAAAGGCAGGTCAGGTGGTCTGCTATTCCCATCTCTTTCAGAATTTTCCACAGTTTATTGTGATCCACACAGTAAAAGGCTTTGGCATAGTCAATAAAGCAGAAATAGATGCTTTTCTGGAACTCTTTTGCTTTTTCAATGATCCAACAGATGTTGGCATTTGATCTCTGGTTCCTCTGCCTTTTCTAAATCCAGTTTGAACATCTGGAAGTTCATGGTTCATGTACTGTTGAAGTCTGGCTTGTAAAAGTTTGAGCATTACTTTATTAGCATGTGAAATGAGTGCATGTTAATTCTGCATATTAATTTTCACATATCCATGACAATCTCCCCAATGGCAAAATCCCAAAATGGGAGCTATAGTTCAATATAGGCACAAGTCTTTAAACTAGAGTTGACAGTAAATGCATTTGAGGGAAAAATCCATCCATTGGAATATATATATATGTATATAAATATATCATTTAGGAAGTGCCCTGGGCTTCCCTAGGGTCCAGTGGTTAAAGAATCTGTCAGTGCAGGAGACATGGATTCCATCCCTGGTCTGGGAAGATCCCATATGCTGCAGAGCACCACAACTACTAAAGCCTGTGAGCTCCTGCGCCCATGCTCCAGAGCATCAGAAGTCTCCATAATGAGAAACTTGCACACCACCACTAGTGAGCAGCCCCCACTTACTTGCACACAGCAATAGAGACCCATTTATTTATTTTTGGGTGGCCAAAAAAAAAGAAATAAAATTTAAAAAAAAGTGCCCTGCTCCTGAAATATGAAAACCCACATAAGACTGACCTTTATCAGAGCTGGACTGAGAATCCATAGGAAAATATCTGGTAAAAATAGACCTGAAAACTTGCAAACCAAGCTAAACTACTAAACATAAATGAAAAAAACAAACCAAACTTATAGGAAAATCTTCAATGTTGTATAAATCACAGCACACAAATTTCTATATTTTAAAAAGTAATTGACCAAAACAATTTTGAGGAGAACTCCAAGGATCACTCATCAGGGAAATGGGTTCTGCAACAAACTGACTTTCACAAAATCAGTTTTCAGTTCAGTGGACTTTGGGAAGCAGTGATTGGTTATTTGGCAAATTGACCTATTTTTTCAACCTCTCAGTCTTTCCTGGGTCTTCTTCTCTGGAAGCCACACATCAAGTTACCTGGGGCTCCCATCACTGCTTCCTGTTACAGTCAATAAAATAGGCTGGAATAGGATGTGGCCACATCAGCCTTTAACCTAGTACTTTGTACCCTTTTCTGGGCTTCCCTGGTGGCTCAGATGGTAAAGAATCCACCTGCAATGCAGGATACCTGGGTTCAACCCCTGGGTCGGGAAGATCCCCTGTAGAAGGAAATGACAACCCACTCTAGTATCCTTGCCTGGAAAATCCCATGGACGGAGGAGCCTGGCTGGCTGTGGTCCACAGGGTTGCAGAGTTGGACATGACTGGGTGACTTTCACTTTGTACGCTTTTGTGCTGGATTCGCCCCCTCATTTACACTCTTAAGTCATAGGACTGTTTTCTTCTCTTCCTCCCACATTGATCTAAGACTCCCAGCCCTGATTAAGCCCCCAGAACCCCACTCTCAAAACGTACTTAGGTATGACCAACTTTGACTGAGGTTTTAAGCCATCCGGCCAAGCGGGTAACTTCAAGTGGATTGCTAGCCAACCCAGCTCTACCAATACCACCTGTTTTCCTCCAGACATGCTGTGAGGTTCTCCCCTTTTCAGTCCCTCCTTTTTGCTGTTCACACTTCCTCCCTCTTTCCAGTCCTTCTTCAATCATTCCTCTGAGTTTTCTTGTAGAACACCACTCATCCATCCTGTTTACTACTTCCACACATTCGCCTTCCAGAACCAAAAAGAAAGCTGCTGTGAAAGAAACCTGAGCCTTCCTTCACAAGAGAGAACAGTTAATGTTTATATATTGCAGTGGAAAGAAACCCTCTAGCCACCTCCATACATTGACATCTCCCACCTTGACACATCCTCTCCCATGACCTTGTATCCCCCCTCTCCACCCTCATCCTGATTTCCTTCCACAACCAAGCTTCCTAGACCAGCTAGTGATACCGTTTATCCTTTGTCCCAACCAATAGACACTTCTTGATCTTTTTCTTTCCTAACACCCTTGCAACATTTGACAGAGTAGATACCTCCTTTCAGATACTCTTTTTTGTGCATCTTCTCTGGCCTGGGCTTCTCAATCTCTTTTGCACCATCCCTTTCCCCTGTTACCATCTTAGAGGTCAGTGAGCCTAGCTTTGGCCTTAAGACTCACCTGTTCTATAAGCAGATCCTGGCTGGTCCCACCCACTCACAGACTTAACTACCTCTGCTGTGCTGCTGTGGGGTCTCAGGTCATTGTCCTGGGCCATGATCTTGACAGTTCAAGACAACACTTGGATGTCTTCTTGAGGTCTAGAATGAAACACACACGAAGTGAACTTGTTCTCTTTCCCTCAAATATGTGTCCATTGCCCAAACCAGAAAGTTCCCTTTCCCACCATCATCAAATCCAAGTTGGGCAGCACCTCCGCTTTAATGCCTCTAAAAGCCACTTTGTCCTCCTCATTCTATTGCTCCTGGCTGGGCACAGGCAGTCATTACTCCCTTCTTGGGAAAAGACCAGTTCCCTTGGCTTTCTGATCTTCTAATCTGCACCCAACATGGTGGCCAAAGGTAACTCCTTAGTGCAAGGTTAGTCATACCCTCCCTCCCCTGGCTTGCCTCTGTGAGGCTCGGAGCTTTCTTTTATTATTATTTATTTATTCATTTTGGCCAGGCTGGCTGCCTGGCCTACTCTCCAGTTGAGTGTGCTGGCTCCCATCGTGGTGGCTTCTCTTGTTGTGGAAAATAGGTTCTAAGGGTGTGAAAGCTCCAGTAGTTGTGGCACGTGGGCTCAGCAGTTGCGGCTCCCAGACTCCAGAGCGCAGGCTCAGCAGGTGCGGCTCCCGGCTCCAGAGCGCAGGCTCAGCAGTTGTGGCTCATGGACTTAGTTGCTCCATGGCACATGGGATCTTCCCGGACCAGGGACTGAACCTGTGCCTTCCTCATTGGCAGGTGGGTTCTTTACCACTAAGCCACCAGGAAAGCCCATATTTTTTTCAAAAGATTTTTTTTTTTTAGATGTGGATCATTTTTAAAGTCTTTATTGAATTTATTACAATACTGTTTCTGTTTTATGTTTTGGTGTTTTGGCCACAAGTTATGTGAGATCTTACTTAGCACCCTGATCAGGGATTGAACCCACACCCCTTGCCTTGGAAAGCGAAGTCTTAACCACTGGACTGGCAGAGAAGTCCCAAGTCTCAGAGATTTCAATAGAACACTTCAAGATATGGGGCCTTTTGTAATTTAACATTCTCTCTCCAGCTCCAAAAGTCAGCTTAGGCTCCTAGAAAACTTGCCTGATCCCATCCTGCAAGGTGTCCTGTAGAGCAGAACTCTCAGCTCACATTACTTGGATGAGGGTCTTCATTGTTTGTGAGCTTCTAGACAGCAGGCCTGGTCTGACTGTTTCGCCTCTCCAGAATCTAGCCCATGTAGGCTTTCAAAAGTGTTTGATAAAGAGACCTGAAAAATCTTGGGCTTCTTGGTCCATGGTGTTTCAGTAGAGACTTTGACATTGTGCAGGAGGAAGAGACAGGGATCCCTATGGGGAAACCCAAAATTTCAAGTCACAGCTTGACTGGAAGACTTCTGAGGGCAAAGGCAATTGGAGGCAGTGCAGCTTTTCCTCCTAATTGCACGCCTGCTCAGTAGTATCTGATTCTTTGTGACCCTATGGACTGTAGCCCACCAGGCTTCTCTGTCCATGGGATTTCCCAGGCAAGAATACTGGTCACCATTTCCTCCTCCAGGGGATCTTCCTGGCCTCAGGATCGAACCCAGGTCTCCGGCATTGGCAGGCATATTCTTTACCACAGAACCACCTGGGAAGGCCTTTCCTCCTAACTGGGAAGATGTAATTTCCATCATTCTGTTTCCCTGGGACTCTGCCCTGCAAAGTGAAGGTAGTTCATTTGGAAAGGTCTGTTCTGCTGTGAAGGCAGTCAGGGCGGCTTGGGCAGTGTAAAGGCACCACAGACATTTGCTGACTGCATGCATGAAGTGCTTTTGGCTTAACCTCGAGGCAGGGGTGCATTTTTGAGTACCCAGACCTCCCCTTCTGCCCTGTTATGCTTGGCTTAGAAGGACTCCGGCCCCCTCGAGGATTGCCTTCTGAGCACCGAGATGACAGCATGGTGCCATGGTGGCAGTCAGAGGGGACATGTGATTTAGAGCCTTCTTTGGTGAGGCCACCAGTCCTGGAGGTGCTTTGCTGCTGGGCCACTCCTTAGATGCCACTGACCTGTGACCAAACAGTCCAGGTAGATCAAACACTTTCCCAGACCAGTGGCCATTGGGCATCCCAGGTAGAGGTGTCATCAAGAGGGCAGCCAAGAAGCAGGCAGCACCTACCCAGTGCCCGAGTCCAGTCCAACAGGCTGTTTCCTCCAACCAAAGGAGATGAGTGACTAAATCACCATGACGGCACAGAACCCTTGCCAAGTCCTTCCTGAGCAGGGGGAGAGTCAGTTCCAAGTAAGCATAAAGCTGGTCTATAAAGCATGGCACTCTTGGCATCAGTGCTCACAAGTGACAACCCTGCCAAAGCTCTGCGATGCATGGCGTGCCTGGCATCCATGGTTAGAGGCAATAAGCTTGCCAAAATGCTGTGAAAAATCACTTTCCAAGGTAAGGAGACTAAAGGGAAAGACTGTAGGTATTTCACTGGCTTGGAGCCATGGCAGCTTAGCTAGTTGATAGAAAATCAGTCACCATTCACCTTCACATCAAATGGAAATACCCATGAAGCAGTATGCTTTGGTCTAATATACTAACAAAAATGAACATTTTAAGGACAACTCATAGTGTTTTGAAGGGTATGGTATAACTGCTGTCTTCACACACTGCTCTCAACAGCATGTATTTGTACAACCTCCCATGGAGGGCAATTTATCATTATCTGTCAAGAACTGCAAGAGTTCATGACCCTCTCTCCAAAGAAAATAAAGCAAGATATGGAGGAAAGTTTCATTAGAGTGTTAATTGTCATTTTGACAGAGGTTTCAAGTGCTCAAATTGTAGTGCAGGACAAACGTTTTAACATTGTGTTCGGTACCGAAAGGATGATGGTGAGCACAGCATGAACATGGAAGAGTGCCTGTGGCAACCACAGGACACAACTCCACATGTGTGTGTATGTGTGTGTAAGGATGACACGTGAGTGAAACAGCCTTCACAGGAAAGTGGAATCTGGGTCAGCCCACCAAAATTATAACTGTGGTTGTGTCTGAGAGTGGGAGTGATGGGGAGTTATTTTTTCTCTTTCAAATTTAGAACAATGCAATATAACACAAAAAAATTTTTTATAGAGATGTGAGGGTTGCCAAGTAGAGACAAAAAAGGCAACTGAGAGACTTCCCTGGTGGTCCAGTGGTTAAGACAACACACTTTCACTATGGGGGGGCCTAGGTTCCATCTCTATTCGAGGAACTAAGATCCCAAATGCTGCATGGTGTGCCAAAAGATAAAAATAAATTATAAAAAAAAAAAGGCAACTGAGGGACTTCCTGGTGTCCAGTGACTAAGATTCCTTGTTCCCGATACAAGGGTCCCAGGTTCAATCCATGGTCAGGGAACTAGATCCTACGAGCTATAACTGAAGATCCCCACGTGCCACAACTAACCTGGTGCGGCCAAATAAAATTTTTTTTTTTTAATTTTTTAAGGCAACTGAGAATCCTCATCTGGTGGGCAGGAAGGAGCCTTTCAGGAAAGGCAGGGTGCTCGACCTCCCAGAGCTGGGTTTCACTTTGGTTTGGACAGGGCAGGGTGCAGGCTGGCATAGAAGCAAGGACAGGCCTTTGCTGACTGCTTTCTCTTGGGATCTTAAGACATCTGGGGAAGAGACAAGCTGATTTTGATTGGGAAAGTTTGGATACCTCACACACGGCCTGTGTGGGAAACCTTCTGGCTCCAAAATGAGCAGTCTCTCAACATATCCAACGTGGGCCCATGAGGACCCCAGGGGAGCCTCAGGAAGTGACAGTATCAACTCTGGAGAAGCTTCAAGGAACTGGTGGTGAAGAAGACAAAGGAGAAGGGGTGGGCGCAGGATGGCAGGCAGGAAGCTCTGATGCTCTCCAGGGCAGTGACAGTCCCAGTGCTTGGGCAGGAGGAGGCATCCTGGCCCTCCACCAGCAGGAGGGAGGAGCATGGCTTTGAGAAGTCTTCATGATTGTGTCTTAAGAGAGCAGGCTTAGTGAACTTATGGTTGCTGGGGGGAAGGGGTAATTAGGGAGGTTGGGATGGGCATGTACACACTGCTATATTCAGGATGGATAACCAAAAAGGACCTACTGTATAGCACAGGGAACTCTGCTCAGTG
This sequence comes from Madoqua kirkii, assembly GCA_006408675.1. NCBI lineage: Eukaryota > Metazoa > Chordata > Mammalia > Artiodactyla > Bovidae > Madoqua > Madoqua kirkii. The sequence continues at coordinate 9,862 of SJYC01143425.1, forward strand.
TTGTGTGGCAGCCTAGATGGGAGGGGAGTTTGGGGGTGAATGGAGACATATATGTGTGGCTGAATCCCTTATGATCACATTGTTAATCAACTATGCATGCGTGCTGAGTCACTTTAGTTGTGTCGGACTCTTTGCGACCCCATGGAATATAGCTCGCCAGGCTCTTCTGTCCAAGAGATTCTTCAGGCAAGAATACTGGAGTGGGTTGCCTGCCCTCCTGCAGGACATCTTCCTAACCCAGGGATGGAGCCCTCATCTCTTATGCCTCCTGCATTGGCAGAGGGGTTCTTTACCACTGGTGCCACCTATTCCAATACAAAATAAAAAGTTTTTAAAAATAAAATGTATACTAATGCTTGAAAAAAATAAAAGTGATTCTTACATGATGGATCTATTTAAAAAAGAGAAGTCCCACACATCAGAATATTTAGAAAAAAAAGAGAGCCAGGCTCAGGTTGAAGCAGTGCTAGGCCAGATCCTTAGGGCACACATGTAGCCCAAAGCCCAGTATCAGAATTTTGTATAGAAAGAGGCAGCTGCGTAAACGGATGGTTGATTGAGTGAATGTTTGAGGCCTTATATAAAGCACTGGGATGTGATAACATGGTCTTAACGGGATCTGACACTGTCTGAGCTCAACCCACCATATGTCACAGCAGCTAGCTCTAAGAAACATCAAAACATGTATTTAAATAATCCCTCTGGAGAAAATGTATCAATCAACCAGGAAGCATGGATGGAAATACTATGAGTTCCTTAGAGCCACGCCCTGCAGGATACAAAAGGAGCCTAAGACAGAGTTCTGTCCTACGAAGTGTGCCTCATCAGTGTCCTACCATCATATGTTCTTATTCCTGGGTCTTGTCTGAAATTCTTTAGGGCCAGCAACCCACTCCAGTACTCTTACCTGGAAAATTCCACGGATCGAGGAGCCTGATAGGCTGCAGTCCACGGGGTTGCACAGAGTTGGACACGACTGAAGTGACTTAGCAGCAGCTACCAAATCAGGGCCATCCTATTTGAAATCAGTAATCTGTGAACTGACTTCCCTGGTGGTGTCACTGTGGGTAAGTGTCCGCCTGCCAATGCAGGGGATGTGGGTCCGATCCCTGGTCTGGGAAGATCTCACGTGCCGCGAGCAGCAAAGCCTGTGTGCCACAACTATCGAGCCCACAAGCTACAACTACCAGGCTCACGCACTGCAGCTCATCAAGTGCGGGCACTGAGAGCCTGCACTCTGCAGAAAGAGAAGCTACTTCAACGAGAAGCCTGCGCAGTACAACGGAATGGCCCTGCTCGCTGCAGCCAACGAAAGCCCATGCAAAGCAACAAAGACCCAGCCCAGCCAAAGAGAAATAAAATCAAGAGACAAAATTATTAAATAAATAAATACTTAATACATGGTGAGGTATATTAAGAAAAATAATCTGTGGGTAATGGAGAAGTGTCTATCTACAAAGTGAGAACCAAATCGGAATGTAAATCAGGGGAAGGCAAATATCTTTCAGACTTAAGCGCAGACAAGAAACTATGCAAAATGAGGGGGAACTATTTCATCTTCACGAGATGTGCTACCCTGGGAGTGATTTTAACTCACCAGCTTATTTGCATCTGGACAAAGAGGAACCTAAATCACTTTCATTATTGTAAGAGGGCGATTAGCCAGCTGAGAAGAACGTTCCTCCTGACAGTAATTAATCTTGGTCGGCCTCCTCTCTGCTCCCAGACCATTGCCTTGCTGAGTCATTCCACTGAGCTCCGTCCTGGCCACAGCCCAGCTGCCATCTGCTCACCAGAGGCACCAGGGCCAGCTGACTGCAACCCCAAGAACCCTAGGATCTCACTACTGGGGTTGTTCTCATTGCTGTCACTTTGTTGGTTTGTGTCTGTGTGTGGTTAGATAAAAAGCATATTATTTATGTAAAATTATGTATTTAGGTAAAAACCCATAGATAAGACATGTCAAATCTTAAAATTTTTACAATGGCACGTTCTTGGAATCCAAACAGAAAGAAACTTCCTTTTCATCTGGCTTTATCTTCTGCTTCTAAACAGCTATTTATTCTGTTTTATAAAGATCTTCAAGCAGAATGCATAAGTGAAAAAGAGGAAGCAGCAGAGAAAAAAAGGTATACCATAACATCAGTTTGGTCAATGCACACACACACATATGGACAGACACATACATATGTGCTTAATCTGAAAAAGCCTTACTAAAAAGCCATACTGAATGCCTTATTAAACAATCGAGAGTTGTGATCTCTGGGGCTGTGAAGATAGAGGAAACTCATTTTCTAAAGGTTGCTTTTCTCTGATGTGTGATTGTTTTACATTGAGTTTATATTACTGTTGTAACTAAAACTGATAAATATCGAATGTTAAAGATGATCACACACTAAGACTCTCTTTGCATGGGAGGTTTGCCTAGTGATAAAATATCATCCCGGTTAAACTACATACTTTCTCTCTTAGAACAATTTATTCTCATTTCCTCCTTGCTTTTGTTTTTCCTAGAAATGAAGAAAGTGACCAGTATCCTCTAAATCAGAGTGATCTATGAATTTGTCTTTCCTTTTTCTTATGAAAATTTCAAACGTAACACAAAGGAAGCAGAAGAGCCTAATAAACCCCCATGTTTATATCACCAACTTCTATAGTTATCCACTTTCTACTGTTCAGGGTTTATTTTTGTCTTCATCTATCTTCCACCCCCATCTCAAACAAATTAATTTGTATGCACATATTTCTTTTTGGCTTTGAAGTAATAATTTATATACTGTGAAATGAATAAAACGTAACACTTAAATTCTGAAAAGTAAACATGTCTGTGTAACTCACACACCTATCAAGATATAAAAAAACTTCCCATCATCCAAAAATATGCTCCTGTACCCTTCATAGTGAATCTCCCCCTCACTTTCTTTTCACTACAGTTAATTTAGTTCCTGTCCTAGAACTTCTGTTCATTGGTTTTTAATATATTAAAACTATTTTCATTATAAAGCTGTACATGTTAAAGAAAATATTGAGAGTTTAAAAAAAACTACAAAAACAGACGGAAAGGAATAATGAATCATCCCATTACACAAAAGGAAAAATATTTAAGTTTTATTTTCTTTTAGTTTTTAAGTAAGTGAAGTGGCTCAGTTGTGTCTGACTTTTTGTGACCCCATGGACTGTAGCCTACCAGGCGCCTCTGTCCATGGGATTTTCCAGGCAATAGTACTAGAGTGGATTGCCATTTCCTTCTACAGTGGATCTTCCCAACCTAGGGATCGAACCCGGGTCTCCCACGTTGTAGACAGATGCTTTACCATCTGAGCCACCTTTCTAGGTATATATTTTTCTTGTTTTGTTTACTTGTGATTACTTACTTCCGATGACTTTTCATAATAATTTCACAAGACAAGCATCTCTCCTATAATATTCTTAAAGGGAAAAAACCTATCAACTTAGAATTTAATACCCCAACAAAAATATCATTCAAAATGGAGGCAAAATAAAGATTTTTGTAGACATACAAAAGTTGAAAGAATTCTTCAGAAGCAGATTCATACTGTGTGTGTGTGTGTGTGTGTGTGTGTGTGTGTGTGTTAGTCGCTCAGTCGTGTCCAACTCTTTGTGACCCTGTGGACTTTATCTGTCTACGGGATTCTCCAGGCAAGAATACGGAGGGTGTTGCCATTCAGTCCACAGTGAAGCCCCCAGGGAAGCCCCATGCTGAGAATGGTTAAATGAAGCCTTTCGGGCAGACAGTCAGGTGGAAGGACGGACCTGCACAAAGCAACAAAGAGCACCAAAAATGGTGGGCTTTCCTGGTGGCTCAGTCGGTAAAGAATCCGCCTGCCAGGCCAGGAGATACAGGTTCAATCCCAGGGTCAAGAAGATCCCCTGGAGGAGGGCACACAGCCCCCTTCCAGTGTTCTTGTCTGGAGAGTCCTGTGGACAGAGCAGCCTGGCAGGCAACAGTCCACGGGGTTGCAAAGAAGCAGACACAACCGAGTGACGAACACACACACACAGAAATGGTAAACATGTGAGTAAATACATAGGAATTTCATCTTAATATTTACTGTCTTTAAAAAACCCTTAAGGATATCCAGTTCTAAGAAGGAGTAGCCCTATGCACTCCAAGTCCAAGCCTCTTACAATGAAGATTTGCTGGACAGAGCACAGCACAGTACACAGAAGACAACTCTGAAAGGAGAGCCAAAGAATAGAGTGAACTGCCTAAGGGCTGCAGGACTTGAGGGGCAGCCCAGCAGCGGTGGCTTCCTTAAGAAGCTTGTGTTTGCTTGTTTTGTCTCCTACCTATCCTGATGAAGTACCAAAGCTGTCAACAAGCACAGATCAAAAACTTCAAGAAAAGTCTGCTTCTCTAGTCGAAGAACCAATAAAGACTGACATAACTGTAGAAACTGTAGTTTGAGCATACTTGCCCTACTCCAGCCAAACATCAATAGGATTCCTGTGCCCCCTCCCATGATCTTGCTCAGTCCCTCCAGGGAGCCCGTGGTTCACCCCCTTTACGGCAGCAGCAGATGATACTCCAAGTGCCCCTCTGGGGTTGCACTAGAAGGGTCCAGGAGGGAGCTGAACACCCTCATCCCCTCACCGGGCACCAACAAGACTGACAAGGCAGTGGAGTGAGGCTGGTTAGCACCCTGCTTTTCCACAGATGCTGTCAGCATGACTCAGAGAGAGCCTGAGTGCCCATCCCCACCCGGTAGCAGTGGGGGTGTCCCAGGAGCACAGAGAGGGGCTGAACTCACACTGTACTCACTGCCAACAGGAGGATGGGAGTCAACGCTCCAGCTTCATCAGGAGGGCACTAGCTGGGCCGAAAGGAGGAATCAAACATCTGCCCTGACCATAACCTGCTACTATACCTAAACAGGGTGACTGCCTGCTAACAAAGAACATTAACAGAATCTAAAGTCACACAACAGAGTAGCCAAAATGTCAACAATATGATTTTTCAAAAGAATCACATCAATAAAAAATCTTGTTACACAAAAAACCAGGAAAATCATACTTGAAAGAGAAAAGACAATCAAGCAATGCTTACACCAAGATGACTCAGTTGTTGGAATATTCGGAAGAGCATTTTTTAAAGCAGCAATTATAAAAATTGCACAATGAGCAATCTAAAACACTCTTGAAACAGAATAAAAAGAAAATCTAAGCAAAGGAATATAAATTATTAAAAAAATAACAAGTTGGAAATGATAAGACTGAAAGAGACAATAAATGACATAAAAATCCAAAGGATGAGCTCAAAGGTAGTTTGGAGATAACAGGGAATGAATGAATGAAGTTGAACACAGATAATTGGAAATGACCCAGTCTTTACAATAAAAAGAAAATAAACTAGAGAAAAAAAGAAAAAGCAGAGTCTGAGAGATCTGTGGAATGGTAATAAAAGATCTCTGATGCTGGGAAAGATTGAAGGCAAAAGGTCAAGGCAGCCTCAGGGTCATATATGATAGCATCACTGACTCAATGAACAAGAATTTGAGTAAACTCCGGGAGATAGTAAAGGACAGAGGACCAGTGTGCTGCAGTCCATGGGGTCGCAGAGAGTCGGATACGACTTAGTGAACAAACAACAACAGATCCAGCATTGGTATCATGAACATTCTAGAAAGGGTAGAAAAAGTGAGCAGCTGAAAAATACTCAAATAAACAGTGGCTAAAATTGTCAAGCATTTACAAATAAAATATTAAAAAGTGAATCTATAAAGGTTGCAGGACACAGGAAAGTATAGCATGTAATTGTATTTGTATAAGCCATATAACCAAAACACACACAAACACATACACACATTTGGACAGCTGTTTTCTGACAAAGTTGCAAAAACAATTCAATGGAGAAAGAATAGGCTTTTTAACAACTGACACTGAAACAAGTGGATGCTCATGTACAAAGAAATCAACTTGAGCCCATAATTGCATCACATAAAAATAATTCCAGATGGACTCTAGAGCTCAACGTAAAATCTAAAGCCTAAAGCTCTAGATGAAAACAGAAGGAGAGTATCTTTGTGATCTTGAAGTAGGTAAAAAGCTTTTACATATAACACCAAGTACACAATCTAGGAAAAATAAATTGATAAATTGAACTTTATTAAAAGTAAAACTTCTGCTCTTTGAGAGAAAGAAAAGACAGACCACAGACTGGGAGAAAATTTTGCCAAGCATATATCTGAAAATGCATTTATGTCTAGACTATATAATAAACTCTCAAAACTCAATAGCAAAAAAATGGAAAGTCCAATTAAAAATAAAGTGGACAAAAGATCTGAACAAACATTTTTCCAAATAAGTCCAATGGATGGCAATGAGCATATAGCACTAGTTTTTAAGGAAATGTGAATCAAAATCAGACTGTGATACCATTACACACATTATATTGCTGTTTTTGTTTAGTTGCTAAGTTGTGTCTGACTCTTTTGCAATCCCATGGACTGTAGTCCATCAGGCTTCTCTTCTTGTCCCAGGCAAGAATACTGGAGTGGGTAGCAATTTCCTTCTCCAAGGGATCTTCCTGACCCAGGGATTGAACTTGAGTCTCCTGCATCGGTAGGCAGTTCTTTACCACTGTGCCCCCTGGGAAGTCTTTACACATATTACAGAATGACTAAAATTAAAAAGATTGACCACATGGAATGCTGGAGAGGATTTTAAGGAACTGAATCCTGGCATGCTGCTGTGGAAATGTAAAATGATACAACTACTTCAGAAGTTTAGAACTTCTCAAAAACTTAAACATGTAACCACATGTCCCAGATATTCAGTTCCAAGAGAAAAGGAAGCAGATGGCCACACAAAGACCTGGACACAAGTGTTCATAGCAGTTTTATTTGTAATAGCCCCAAACTGGCAACAAACCAATGTCCCTCCACAGATGAATGGAAAAAACAATTGCGGCCTATCTATATAATGGACTGCTTCTCAAGGCGGGGGGCGGGGGGGGGGAGGGGGGGGAAGAA